>BHFT01049308.1:0-16255 GCA_004320025.1 Laticauda laticaudata | reverse complement strand
CATTATGAAATTCAAAAAATTCTTGATTCTAGATTACACTGTGGCCAATTGCAATATTTGGTCTTATGGAAAGGATAACCCCTGTCAGATGCTAGTTGGGTAAAGAGTTGGGATATACATGCTGATCAATTGGTTAACCAATTCCATGAGGATTTTCTTCACATACCGAAGAGTCCTCGTGGAGGTGGGAGAGGAGGAGAGGGGGTTAACCCCTGTATCTGTTTTTTTCCATTTTCTTTTAGGAGGAGGAGTTTTCAAGGGGGAATGCTTGTCAGCTCTAAAATTCATCTGCCACATTTCTTGGAAGGGGGATGGAGGAGTTGAAAAGTTCAAGATTATTCTGTATGTCATGTTAAGAAGTTCCAGTTGCAGTTAATTGGTTTTCATGATTTATGAAGTGTAGAAGTGGGAAGAGAGAAGGTGGATTCTGTGTAACCTACAAAAATAATTTCACTTTTGGAAATTGCCTTAGACATGCCAGATCTGTTTCTAAAAAAATCAATTAGAGAGAAAATGTCTCGGAGTGATTGATATCATGGATACTTTTGGATGCCTTACACCCACAGCACCCAACCATGAGTGGGAAACACCAAGGGGACCATGGTCAAGGGTACATATCAATTTTGCGGGACCAGTAAAGGGACACACATTTTTTATCATAGTGGACACATATTCTAAATGGCTGGAAGTCAGCATCATGCAGTCCACAACAACAGAGGCAGTCATTAGAAATCTTAGGAAACTATTTGCTACAAATGGCCTGCCAGACATAATAGTATCCAACAATGGGCCCCAGTTCACGGCCACCCAGTTTTAGGGGTTCTGAGCACAGAATGGGATAATTGGCATCGGGACACCCGTCGACAAATGGACAAGCGGAACACATGGTCCAGTCCACAAAAGAGACCCTCCAGAAACTAGGACCAGGGGTCATGGAAGTGAAAATAGATAAGTTATTAAGTATACAGAACATAACACCCATCACAACAACAAATAAAAGCCCTGCCAAACTACTCATGGGAAGAAAGCTGAGATCACCCCTAGACAGATTACACCCCATATACAATCCAGACATACCACTAGATTTATCCAGCAAATGCTGGACATTCCAAATGGGTGACCCAGTTTACACTAAAAACCTAACAGGGGAACCTCTATGGGTACTGGTGACGGTGGCCCAGGTAATGAGGCCCCATTCTTACAGGGTTGATACAACCAATGGAAGAAGCTGGAGAATACACATTGACCAACTAAGAACCCGAGGGACAAGGGGGAACACAAACATAAACAGAGGGGAAGGGGGAGACTCTTCACACATATACATTACAAATGGAGAGGAAGGGGAAGACACTTCCCACAGACGCAACATACTTAGAGAAGAAGGGAGAGACCCTTCATGAAGATCCAACAATGATAGGGAGGAAGGGGGAGACCCTGACCAAAGGATAACACAGAACAGGCCCTAATGACCAACAAGACACAACTTCAACAACTAAGAGTAGCACCGAAGACACTGAACGGAAATAGTAGACACTTACTGGACACACAAAAGCAGGGACAAGCCATGGGAGAAATTGAAAGGTCGGCCTCTAATGGAGGTAAAATGGCCACCCTATCAAGAAGGTTCCAGGAGGTTCCAATGGAGGGAGTAGGAGAAGTGATAAGTCCATCCAAACAGCTCAAAGACCAGCCCACGACTGAGCTGTGCAGGTCCGGTCACGCCCATAAGAGTCCAGCCTACTTACATGATTACATGTGTTAGGCAGGACAGGATTGGGTGGATGGGACCAGGTGGGGAGGGGTGTTAGATATTTACATATGCAGTCTGATTGGTTGGTCCACAGGGGTAGGAATTTAAAGAACCATCACTGGTTGTAGCCAGGAACAGCTCCACTGTAAAAGGAGCTGCCGTGGCTGTCGTGAGTTCTGAACAATGCAGTAAAGAAGCTAACCAATCGGAGCCTCCCACATTATCTCTCGCCCACAATTTAACAACTTCCACAACTAAAAAAAAAGCTGCCCAATTTGTTTCTGGGTATCTACCAAAACAGCTAGTTCTCAATTTATAATGACAATTGAAATGGAATTTCCATTGCTAAGTGATTGTAAAGCAAGATGCCACGTGACCATATCACTTAGTGACTGAAATATTGGCAATCCCCAGATTCATGGATAGTTAAGTGGAGGGATCCCAGGGCAAGCAATAAGGACATACCAAAAGGAGTAGGAATCCTGGCATAGATTGCATATAAGAAGGTGGGGTGCGGCACAAGCACAGGGAGGAAAAAATTCACCATGGCTTAGAGGCTTCTTGGCTGCAGCTCTAGGATTGCAAAAAAAAGAAAGAAAGAAAGAAAGAAAGAAAGAAAGAAAGAAAGAAAGAAAGAAAGAAAGAAAGAAAGAAAGAAAGGAAGGAAGGAAGTAAGGAAAAACTTGAGAAGAGGGCAGCCACCCTAGAAGCCTCTGTCAACCCCAATAGGCCCAGCAGTGTGGTGCAAAAGGGGTGACATGATAGCTGTCTTCCACCTACTTTTTTAAAAAAGATTTTTATTTTATAACAACAAAACAACAAAAACTTCTTATTCAAATTGTACAACTGTGTCATGCTATGTAATATTGTAATCCTTTAACCTTTACATCCATATAAATAGTTCTAATCAAACATTCCCATATCATATTATATCATCATTATACTACATTGAAGTTTGTAATTTCAATTTCAGACTTCTTTTAAAAGCAAATCTCAATTCTTATTAAAATTATATTCATAATATGAACTTATTCAAAAGTAATCAATTGTAAATAACATTACTGTTAAATATCTTCAATTTCTTACTCTTCTATGAAGCCATTGATAGAATAAATTCCAGATTTTATAATATTCTTTATCTTCTTGGCTCTCTAATTTCAAATGTCAATCTACTCATCTCAGCAACATTCTAGTATTTTCTTTAATTTCTTCTGTAGTGGTATTTTCTCATTCTTCCAATTTTTTAGCAATACAATCCTAGCCGCTGTTAAATAAACATTTACAATCAAATATTTCCAGTTCTTATTATATGTGTCAGGGTAAGAATTCCCAAATAAAAAAGTCTCTGGGTTTCAAGTGCCATGTGTTTCTTTTGTCATTTTTCCAACATATGTGAAATTTTAGTCCAGTATTTCTAGCCTCCTCACAAGTCCACCACATATGATAGTATGAGCCAGGTAATCTGGTGACATTCCAACTATTTTTCAGATTTATTCTTAAACATTTCTGCTATTCTTTGTCGGGGGAAGTGCCAACTGGTTAAAACTTCTTATACAGTTTCTTTATATGCTGTTGACAATGTCATTTATATAATTTTGAGACCAATAATTTTTGGCCAATTTCTTCTCTAACATCAATGCCCATAATCCAAAATTTTTCCCCCAACAATCATAGTTTTCTTTAAACTTGTTCTTCTTCTAGTAATTCCCAAATAAATAACCATATAATTTTTTTAATCACTCATACGTTGGTCATCAGTACCCATCAATATCTTATCTATAATCAGTCTGTTTATCATAAAAACCTCCATTTTTAAAAAATCTTCATCATAATCTTGAATGTAATTTGCGCATATGAAAACCAATTTCATCTTTATACTTGTTCCTCTAAGTTTTGGATCTGATTTAAGTCCACCCTTGTCATCTACAATTCCCCATATCTAACTGTTTGTTCCTTTTTATAAAATCTAGGATAGAGAAAATGCTTCAAATAGGTCGATAACGCAAACCTGGAATTTTCAAAAAATAAACATTGTTTTTTTAATACTTTTCCGCAATTTAACCACAAAAGACTCTCGTATATAATGTCTTCTAAATAACCCCTGTGTTTTTAGTTCCCTTGTACCAATAAAAAAGATGCCAGCCCAACATAAATCATGGCTTTAATGTCAACAATCTATGTTTTCTTAATGTTATCCATTCCTTTGAACCCACATAAAACTGCAGGCTTGATAATACAGTTCCAATTAGCAAAGCAACTCGCCTCTAATCTAAGCATCTTGTAAAAAGCTTTAACTTTATTTCGCTCTTTACCTTTGCCATATAAACTTTAAAACATGATTTTATTTAAATCTTCAAATAATCTTTTCCAAGTCTAATTGGTATTGTTTGAAAGAGAAAATAAAATTCTAGGTAAAATATTTCATTCTTAATTGTTGAAATTCTCCCTATTTATGACAATTGCAAGTTTCGCCATTTCTTTGCAAATCTATAATTATCTGTTGTTTGATTTAGTATAATTATTTCTTTAAATGTGCTACATCTTGCCGTCAAATATATCCCCAGATACTAAACCTTATTTGTAACTTGAATTTTCAAAAAAGATCTGTCAGTTTCTTCTCCTTTGTTTCAATAACATATTTTTTGTTAAGATCTTTGTTTTATCTTTGTTTATCTTCAAGCCAGCCATCTCACCGTATGTCTCCTATCTTTTCGCAATAACTTTGGGAGCCGTTTCTAACGGGTCTTCGCAAGAATAACAAGCTAAGTCCGTCAGCAAAAGCTTGTAGTTTAAAATTCTTCTTTTTAATTTTTCATATCCTTTTATACTTTTATGCATCCCTAATATTTTCTATTTAGACACTTCCAAAGTCAATACGAAATAAAAAGGAGATAGAGGACACCCTTGTCTTGGTGCTTTTCTATATTATAAGATCTGTAAATTCTCCATCCATCAATTACACATTTGCTGTCTGTTTATTATATATGGCTTCTATTGCTTGAATAAATTTTCTGGCAAAACCCCATCTGTTTCCAACAGTAACAACATAAATCTCCAGTTTCACATTATCAAAAGCTTTTATGAGCATCTAGAAATATCAAAGCCATTTGCTTCTTCTCAGGATGAGGCCCTCATAGTATTACGCAAGGTGTCCAAAATTACATCTGCATATGTCTCTAATTTGTCTCTTTGGGAAGACATCGCATTTTGATCGAGTGAATTATTAAATTATTTAAATTTTCAGTCTTTCTGTCTAGTATTGAATGCAATAGATTTTTATAATCTGGCATTCAAATAAGTGAAATAGGTTCTTTATTTCTTAATTTTGCAGCGGGTCAGCTGCTTCTTTTGGATAAGTTGTAATATAAGTCTCTCTGTTCCATGTTTTGGGTATCATCTCTTTAACATAACTTTCATCATAACTTCTAGAGTGGGATACTTAAATGATCTTGAAATTTTTTATAGAATTCTGCCGGAAAGCCCCTCTGGACCTGGTGGGCTTTCCCATTATTTTGTCTCTTAACTGTTCGTTTAATTCCTTCATTGTTATATAACTTTCTAACATTTCTTCAGCTCTTTTGGTATCTTTGGTAATTAACATTCGTAAATACTGTTTAATTTTTATCCTCATCAAATATTCTCTTTTGTTTATATAATTGCCCATAAAAAATCTGAATAATTTTCTTTTTCTCTTATTACCACTATAACTTGGCCTGATCATCTATTAGTTTCAAATATTTTCTTTGATTCCTTCTCCTTTCTCAATTTATATGCTAGCCATCTACCTGGTTTATTTGCATCTCAAAAATAATTCTGTTTAAAGTTCTGAATTTTCTGTGCCCAGTTCTTCTTTCCCTATTAATTCCGATTTTATGCTTTAATTACAATCCATTTCAATTAATATCTTTTTTCTGTGGATTTTCTGTAATTCCTTTTTCAAGTCTTTTATATTCATCTTCCAAGGTCTTGGAGGCTTGTCTTTTCCTAATATTCTTTTTTCTTGTATAATCTATTATCAACCTCTAAGCATATGCCGTTCATTGTATCCCAGACATTATGCATGAAGTATCCTCTTTTTTGTTTTTCTTTAAAGAAAAAAGGCTAATTCCTTCTCCATCCATTGGGTACATAAAATCTTTCTCCTTTAAAATAAGTTGTTGTTTAATGTCCATCTCGATTTTTTTTTGGTACCTTCCCATTTAAATTGTCATTGGACTATGGTCTGCCCAAGTATTTGTTTCAATACTTGGTTTCTTTGGATAGTGGATATTAATTCTGTGAGATCCAAATCATATCTAATCTGGACCATGATAAATGCCTATGTAGAGTAAAAAGTATATTGTTTAGCTTTAACATTTCTTTCTCATCCAAATATCTTTTTTAGAGGGTTAATTCATCTAATCATTTTAAAAAAGATTTAGGGAGATCTTTCTATGTTGTTTTTCTTGTCGTTGTTATGTAGTGTCCATTTGTTGTCCACAATTCCATTAAAATCCCCATCACACACTATATTGACATAATCCAGTCTAAATTATTTCCAATATGTAGTTTTTTTAATAAAACTCTTCTGTTTATCATTCGAGCATAAATTGCAATCAGGAGTAATTTTTCTATTATTAATCCGTTATTTTCCACCATTTAATAACTCTGACCGTCTTCATACCGTGTAGATCAGTTTAATGGAATATCCTCTTTAATATAAAGAACCACTCCTCTTTTCTTACATTGAGTCAAGAGAAGTAAATATTTTCCCTAACTTTGGTTGTATAACCAATTGCTCATGTTGTTTTTTTTAATATGAACTTCTTGTAGGAATTATATCAAATTTATAATTCTCTAATTTTGAAAGGTTTTCCTTCTTTTAACAGCTGAGTTGAAGTCCATTTATATTCATTGTAATCAAAATTGTTTTTCTTCATGATTATGCTTTAATTATTTGGATTTCTAACAGTTCCTCGTGCTCTACTCTTCACGTTGTTCTTTACTGTCCCATCTGTCCACCTGCAGCTCTTTCCTCTTTTTCAGTCTTCAGGGTTGTTTCCTCCCATAAACTCAATTAATGAAGACCTCCTCTCTAACTCCTGTCTTCTTCTTCCAAAAAAATTCTGCCAATAGAAAAGTTCTGCTTTTCAATTGAATCAATTCTAATGTCTCTTGCTCTTGCCACATAAAAATTAATCCTTCTGGTATCAGCATCTTATAGTTCACTGTTCATTTTCCAGTAAGGTTTTAGTCAGAAATCGTATTCTCATTCTTCCATCTCTCTCACTATTCTGGTATTTGTTTTAAAACCACAATCTCTTTACCTTTATGTTTCAAATGTTTATTTTTTTTTTTTTTTTTTTTCTCTTACCACTTGCAGTAATTTGTGTTTTGATGGATTTTTTGGTAAATCTAATATGAACTTCCTTTGGGTAGTTTTATTTTCTCATCGCATATCGTTGTAATAAAGCTCGATATACCTTCATCTACTCATCCATCATCTTTTGCCTCTGTAATTTCCAGAAATTATCTGCCAACATTGCTATCCAATTATCGCAGCCAAATTTTCTCCTTTTTCCCTCCTATATTTTGAAATCTAAGATAAAATTCTGACCTTTCCATCTCCCACCTCAACATCGCACTTTTTTTCCTTGTTCTACCCATGTTAATCTAGTAATCAATATTTCCTATCTTCTCCTCTCTTTGTTTTTCCTTCTTCCCTCAATTTTTTGAATCTCTCCTCATACTTCCCGCATCATTTGTTTAATTATTTCCACTTTTTCATCAGTCTTCTCGGTATTTTTTGTTCAACAAATCTAATTTTTTTATCTTAATATCTTGAATTCCCTTGCATAAGCATCTTGTAAAGTTTACTTTTTCTTGTTTTTCCATCTTGCTTCAACATTTGTCTGAATTAAATGTTGTCCAGCAGATGGTGGGGAAGCAGAGGTAGAAGCGAAAGTAAATGCCAATTGATTTTGTTTCCTGCTCATTTAAACTGCTTCCAAAAACTTCAAATTTCTTGACTTTTAAACACTAGTAAAGTAACCAATTATAGTCCAAAATAAAAAGGTCCAATAATAAAAAGTCAAAAAAACCAAAGAGGAAGAACGGTAAAAAGGAAAAGAAAAAATCTTCAAGGTTCCTTCTATACCCAATCCAATTGAAATAATCCGCCATAAAAGAAATGGAAGAGAGAAGAGAAGAAAAGAAAAACAAAAATTATTCAAAAGGAAAGGCAAGGTGATCCATACAAAAAAAGTAAGAACAACAAGAAAAAAAAAAAGAAAAAAGAAAAATCTAAGGCTTTCCCTTTAAAATAAAAAAGCAAAAATACTAGAATTAAGAATTTTACCAAAAAATCTGGCGAGCGGGAATTTCACAAGTAATATATATATATATATTGCACACTGCACTTTATTTCTTTATTCAAAGGCCTCTTATTATCGACTCTCTTCTCCAGCAGCTTCAAAGCCCAAGTCTCAAAATGTTGAAATATTGATAAGAGTCCAAGAAGCACCTGTAATAATATTTTACTAAGTTCTCACCTCTATCTTAATCAAATTAAAATGTCCTTAAGAAAGAGTGTTTATAGACTTTTCTCCCTCAAGTTCAAATAAGGTTATTTTCAGCCTCTAGTTTGGGAAGTGTTGCAGCATCCTTCATACTCTTTCCCCCCCCAGCCAGATAAAAAGAAAAAAAAAATATTTATAAAGGACCTCAAACAAAAAAGGAAAATAAGGAAAGAATAACAAAGGGAGCCCTCTATCCTAAAGAGAATTAAATGTATCAAGAAAAGCATGAATAATATATAAGAAAAAATCAGTCCCGGTTACCTGCAAAGTCACATTAAAGTCCTCAGTAAAATAAAAAGGATAATAAAAAAATTTCACAAACCTCAATTTGGAACTGGAACTGGTTGAGCGTGTGTCTAAGTTGATTCAAATTGAGGATTGGATTTTTTCTATTATCCTTTTTATTTTACAGAGACCTTTATGTGACTTTGCAGGTAACCGGACCTGATTTTTTCTTATATATTATTTCATGCTTTCTTGAATAATTTAATTCTCATTTAGGATAGAGGCTCCCTTGTTTATCTTTCTTATTTCCTTTGTTTTTTGAGTCCTTTATAAATTTTTTTTTTTTTTCTGGCTTGGGGGGGGGAAAGAAGTATGAGAGATGGCTGCAAACACTGTGCCAACTAGAGGCTTGAAAATACCTTTATTTGAACTGGGATTAAAGTTCTTAAACACTCTTTCTTAAGGACATTTTAATTGATAAGAAGAGGAGAACTAGTACAATATTATACAGGTGCTTTCTTGGTACTCTTATCAATATGTTCAACATTGAGCCTTGGCTTTGAAGCTGCTGGAGAAGAAGAGTCATAATAAAGAAGCCTGAATAAAGAAATAAAGTGCACGTGTGCAATATAGTATAATATATATACTTGTGAAATTCCCGCATCGCCAGATTTTTTGTAAACTCTTAAATTCTATGTATTTTTGCTTTTTATTTTAAGTGAAGCCTTAGATTTTTTCTTTTTCTTTTTTTTTTTTTGTGTTCTGTACTTTTCTTGTGATCACCTTGTCTTTCCTTTTTTGAATAATTTTTGTTTTTCTTTTTTCTTCTCTTCTCTCTTCCATTTTTTCTTTTTTATGCGGATTATTTCAAAATTGATTAGGGGTAAAATAGAAAGAAACTGCTGAAGATTTTTCTTTTCCTTTTTCCTTCTTCTCTTTGGTTTGGACTTTTATTATTGGGACCTTTTATTTTGGACATAATTGGTTACTTTACTAGCTGATTTAAAAGCAAGAGAATTTGAAGTTTTGGAAGCAGTAAAGATGAGCAGGAAACAAAAATCAGATTGGGCATCTTCGGCTTCTACCTCTTGCTTCCCCACCATCTGCTGGACACATTAATCAACAACAATGTTGAAGCAAGAAAATTGAAAAAAACCAAGAAAAAAAAAAAAAGTAAACCTTACAGAGCCCCCTTTATGCGAAGGAATTCAAGATATTAAGATAAAAAATAGATGTGTTGAACAAAAAATAGAGAAGACTGATGAAAAAGTGGAAAATATTACAACAAATGATGGGGAAGTAGAGGAGAGATTCCAAAAAATTGAGGAAGAAGGGAAAACAAAGAGAGAAGATAGGAAATATTGATAACTAAGATTAACAAGTGTAGAACCAAAAAATGTGGGATGTGAGGTGGGAGAAATGAATGGTAGAAGCTGTCAGAATTGTTATCTTAGATTGTCAAAATAATAGAAGAGGGAAAAAGGGAGAAAATTTATGGCTGCGATAAGATAGCAATGTTTGGCAGATATTCTGGAAATTACAGAGAAAAGTGATGATGGAGTAGATGAGGTTATCGAGTTTCATAAAGCATATGCGATAGAATTAAACTACCAAAGGAAAGTTCATGATTAGATTACCAAAAAATCCATCAAAACACAATAGCTGCAAGTGTAAGGAGAAAAAACATTGAAACATAAGGTAAAAGAGATTGATGGTTTTAAAACAAATACCCAGAAGATGAGAGAGATGAGAAAGAATTACCGAGTTTCTGACTAGAAACCTTACTGGAAAATGAAGTGAATAATATAGATGCATACCAGAAGAGCTTAATTTTTATGTGGCAAGAGCAGAGACATAGAATGTGATTCAATTGAAAAAGCAGAACTTTCTATGCAGAATTTTTTGAAGAAAGAAAAGACAGGTAGGTAGAGAGGAGGTCTCATTAACTTGAGTTATGGAGGAACAACCTGAGACTGAAAAAGAGAAAGGAGCTGCAGGTGGACAGATGACAGTAACAGAAACAACGTGAAGAGAGAGCCACGAGAACTGTTAGCATCGCAAATATAAAGCCTAATCATGGAAGAAAAAAACTTGATTAGCAATGATATAAAAATGGACTCAACTCGCAGCTGTTAAAAGAAGAAAACCTTTCCAGAAATTAGAGAAAATTAAAATTTTGTATATAATTTGCTCACAAGAAGTTTCATATTAAAAACAACATGAGCAATTGTTAATGACAACCCAAAGTTAAGGGAAAATATTTACTTCTCTGACTCCAATGTAAGAAAAGAGGAGTGGTTCTCTTTATATTAAAGAGATATCCAGTAAAAACTGATCTACACGGATTGAAGAAGGCAGAGTTAATGGTGGAAATAAAGGGCGGATAATAAATCAGAAAAAATACTCCTATTGCAATTTCTGCTCCGAATGAATAAAAGAAGAGTTTTATAAAAATACCTACATATGGAGCAATAATTAGACTGGAGTATGTCAAGTATATATGATGGGGATTTTTAATGCGAATTGTGGACAACAAATTGGGCTACATAACAACGCAAGAAAAACAACATAGAAAGACTCCCGTAAATCCTTTTTTAAAATGATTAAGATGAAATAACCTAAAATATTTGGAGAGAAAGAAATGTTTAAAAGCTAAACAATAATACTTTTTTACTCGTAATAGGCATTTATCATGGTCCAGATTAGATTATGATTTGGATCTCAACAAGAATTTAATATCCACTATTCTAAGAAACAAGTATTGAAACAAATACTTGGGCAGACCATAGTCCAATGACAATTAAATGGGAAGGTACAAAAAAAAACAAAAAAAAAAAAAAAAAAAAAAAAAAAAAAAAAAACAAAAAAAAAAAAAAAAACAAAAAAAAAAAAAAAATAAAAAAAAAAAAAACAAAAAAAAAAAAAAAAAAAAAAAAAAAAAAAAAAAAAAAAAAAAAAAAAAAAAAAAAAAAAAAAAAAAAAAAAAAAAAAAAAAAAAAAAAAAAAAAAAAAAAAAAAAAAAAAAAAAAAAAAAAAAAAAAACAAAAAAAAAAGAAAAAAAAAAAAAAAAAAAAAAAAAAAAAAAAATTCGCAGATGGAACATTCAAACAACCTATTTTAAAAGGAAAAGATTTTTATTTACAATGGATGGAGGAAGGAAATTAGCCTTTTTTCTTTAAAGAAAACAAAAAAGAGGATACTTCAATGCAGAATGTTCTGGGATACAATGAAGGCATATGCTAGAGGTTGTGAATAAAGATTATACAAGAAAAAAAATATTAGGAAAAGACAAAGCCTCCAAGACCTTGGAAGATGAATATAAAAGAACTTCTGAAAAAAGAATTACAAGAAAATGCCCACAGAAAAAAGATATTAAACTTAAACTGGATGTAATTAAGCAAAATATGGAATAATAGGGAAAGAAGGAACTGGCACAGAAAATCAGAAACTTTAAACAGAATTAGATTTGAAGATGCAAATAACCAAGGTAGATGGCTAGCATATAAATTGGAAAGGAGAAGGAATCAAAGAAAATATTAAGAAACTAATAGATGTGCAAGGCCAAGTATAGTGGTAATAAGGAGAAAAAGAAAATTAATTCAAGAATTTTATGGGCAATTATATAAACAAGAGGAATATGATGAGGATAAAATTAAACAGTATTTACAGAATGTTAACTTACCAAAGATACCAAAGAGACTGAAAGAAATGATTAGAAAGTAATATAACATGAAGGAATTAAAAACGAAGCATTTAAAGAGACAAAATAATGGGAAGCACCAAGTTCCAGATGGGCTTCCGGCAGAATTCTATAAAAAATTTAGAATCATTAAGTATCCCACTTCTTAGAAGTTTAGATGAAGTTATGTGGTAAAGAAGAATACCTACAACAACAATGGACAGAGGCTTATATTACACTTATTCCAAAAGAAGAGGCTGACCGCTGCAAATTAAGAACTATAGACCTATTCCTTATTGAATGCAAGATTATAAAATCTTGCTTCAATACTAGCAGAAAGACGGAAAATATGAAAATAATTTTTATTCACTCAGATCAAAAAATGGATTCTTGCCAAAGAGACAAATTGAGAGACAAAATATGAGAAGTAATTTTGGAACACCCTTGGAATCACTATGAGGCATCATCCTGAGAATGCAAAATGGCTTTGAATTTTCTAGAATGAGCTCAAAAAGCTTTTGATAATGTGACTGGAGAGATTTAATGTTGTTACTGTTGGAACAGATGGGGTTTGCCAGAAAATTTATTCAAGCAATATGAAGCCATATATAATAAACCAGACAGAAATGTAAGATCGGATGGAGAATTTACAGATCTTATTAATATAAGAAAGGCCACAAGCAAGGGTGTCCTCCATCTCCTTTGTTATTCGTATGGACTTTGAAGGTGTTAAATAGAAATATTAAGGGATGATAAAAGTATAAAAGGAATGAAAATTAAAAAAGAAGAATTTAAACTTACAGCTTTGCTGACGACTTAGCTTTTATTCTGGAAGACCCGGTTAAAACGGCCCAAAGTTATTGGAAAGAATAGAAGACATACGGTGAGAATGGCTGGCTGAAAGAATAAACAAAAGATAAAACAAAAGATACCTTAACAAAAATATGTATTGAAAACAAAGAGAAGCAACTGACAGATTCTTTTGAAAAATTCAGTTACAAATAAGGTTAAGAGCTGGGATATATTTGGACGGCAAAGATGTAGCACATTAAAAGAAAATAATTATACTAAACTCAAACAACAGATAATTAAGATTTTGAAGAAAATGGGAAAACTTGCAATTGTCATTAATAGGAGAATATTTCAACATTTAAGATGAAATTTTACCTAGATATTTATTTCTCTGGTTCAACAAACCATTAGAACTTGGAAAAAGATTATTTGAAGTTATAAATCATGTTAAAGCTTAGATGGCGAAGGTAAAAGAGCGAGAATAAATATAAAAGCTTTTACAAGATGGCTAGAATTAGAGGAGGTTTGGCTTGCCTAATGGGAACTGTATCTATCAAGCTGCAAGTTTGATGTGGGTCAAAAGAAATGGATAACATTAAGAGAAAACATAGATTGTTGACAATTAGAAGGCCATGATTTTACTGTTGGGCTGGCATGCTTTTTTTGGTACAAGGGAACTAAAACACAGGGGTATTTTAGGAAGACATTATATACAGAGTCTTTGTGTTAAATTGGGAAAAGATAACAAAAAACAATGTTATTTGAAAATTCCAAGTTTGTTATGACTAATTGAAAGATTTCCTATCCTATGTTATAAAAAGGGAAGACAACAGTTAAGATTATGGGGAAACTTGTTAAGATGAAAGGGTGGACTTAAATCGATCCAAAAACTTAGAGGAACAAGGTATAGAAGATTGAATTGGTTTTCAATGCCGCAAATACATGTCTAAGATCATGATGAAGATTTTAAAATGGAAGGATTTTATGATAAACAGACTGATTTAGATTAAGTATTGATGGGTACTGATTTGACCAGTGATATAAAAAATTATTGGTTTATTTAGTTGGAATTAACTTAGAGAAGAACAGTTAAAAACTATGATTGTTTGGGGGAAAAATTTTGGATATGGGATTGATTTAGAGAAATGGCAAAATTATGGGTCTCAAAATAAAAATGACAATGTCAACAGCATATAAAGAAAACTTGTATAAGATGTTTTACAGGTGGCACTTCCACCCGCGCAAGAAATAGCAAAGAATGTTTAAGTAATAATCTGAAAAAATGTTGGAATGTCACCAGATACCTTGGCTTCATTACTATCATATTGTTGGTGGACTGTGATGGAGCTAGAAATACTGGACTAAAATTCACATATTGGTTGGAAAAAATGACAAAGAACCACCATGGACTTGAAACAGAGACTTTTTTTTGGGGAATTCTACCTGACACATATAATAAAGAACTGACAATATTTGATTGTAATGTATTAACAGGCGGCTAGGATTGTATTTGCTAAAAATTTGGAAGAATGAGAAAATACCACTACAGAGAAAACATTATTAAAAAATACTAGAAATGCTTGAGATGAGTAGATTGACATTTAAAATTAGAGAGGAAGAAGATAAAGGAATATTAAAGAAATCTGGAATTTTATTCTATCAATGGCTTCATAGAAGGTAAAGAAATTGAAAGTATATTGTAACAGTAATGTTATTTTACAATTGATTACTTTTGAATAAGTTATATTATGAATTAATTAAATAGAAACATGAGATTTGCTTTTAAAAGATAGTCTGAAATTGAAATTAAAACTTCAATGATAGTATAATGATGAATAATAATATGATATGGAATGGGGTTTTAAGAAGTATAATATGGATGTAAAGGGTGAAAGGAAAAAACAGATATTACATGCATGGACACATTGTTACATTGAAAGAAGGTTTTTTGTTGTTTTGTTTGTTTATAAAAATAAAAATCTTTTAAAAAAAGTAGTGGAAGCAGCTTCATGTCACCCCTTTGCACCACAACGCTGGGCCTTATGGGTGACAGAGCTGTCTAGGGGTGGCTGCTCTTGCCTCAGTTTTTTTCCTTCCTTCCTTCCTTCTTGTTCTTCTTTCTTTCTTTCTTTCTTTCTTTTTCTTTTCTTCTCTTTCTTCTTTCCTTTTTTTTGCCAATTCCTAGAGCTGCAGCGCAAGAGCCTCTAATGCCATGGTGAATTTTTTCCTCCATGTGCTTTGTGCCGCACCCCACCTTTTATAGCAATCTATGCCAGGATTCCACTGCGCGTTGGTATGTCCTTTGATGCCTTGCCAACTGGGATCCTCCACTTAACTATCCATGAATCTGGGATTGCAATAAGTTCAGTCACTAGTGATATGGTCACGTGGCATCTTGCTTTAAGCAATGCAACTTTAAAGCATATGGAAATTCCATTTCAAATTGTCATTATAAATTGAGAACTAGCTGTTTTGGTAGAATACCCAGAAACAAATTGGGCAGCTTTTTTTTTAGTGTGGGAAGTTGTAAATTGTGGGCGAGAAGATAATGTGGGAGGCTCCGATTGGTTAGCTTCTTTACTGCATTGTTCCAGAAACTACGAGCAAGCCACGCAGCTCCTTTACAGTGGAGCTGTTCCTGGCTACAACCAGTGATGGTTCTTTTAATTCCTACCCCTGTGGACAACCAATCAGGACTGCATATGTAAATATCTAACACCCTCCCCACCTGTCCCATCGCACCCAATCCTGTCCTGCCTAACACATGTTAGAATCATGTAAGTAGGCTGGACTCTTATGGGCGTGACCGAACCTGCACAGCTCATCGTGGCGTGGTCTTGAGCTGTTTGGTGACTATCACTTCTCCTACTCCCTCCATTGAGAACCGTCTGGAACCTTTCTTGATAGGTGGCCATTTTACCTCCATAGTAGGCTCGACCTTTTCAATTTTCCCATGGCTTGTCCCTGCTTTTGTGTGTCAGTAAGTGGTCTACTATTCGCGTTCAGTGTCTTTCGGTGCTACTCTTGTTGTTGAAGTTGTGTCTTGTTGGTCAATTAAGGGCCTGTTTTCTGTGTTATCCATTTGGTCAAGGGTCTCCCCCTTCCTCCCTTCATTGTGATCTTCATGAGGGTCTCTCCCTTCTTTTTCTCTAAGTATGTTGCGTCTGTGGGAAAGTGTCGTCTTCCCTTCCGTCTCCAATTTGTACAGTGTATATGTGTGAAGAGTCTCCCCCTTCCCCTCTGTTTATGTTA
>BHFT01049306.1:0-56237 GCA_004320025.1 Laticauda laticaudata | reverse complement strand
CCCCCCCCCCTCTTTTTAATAAGAAAAGCGTGTCAGGAGCGCTCGGGGGTTTTGCACGGCGGGTTGAAAAACAAGCACAAGCCAGCGCCTTTCAAGCGCTTTGGGGATTCGGCGAAGAAGCGATTGCAACGAGCAAAAAGGTACCTAACCTCCTCGGGCGCGCAAATTGCTTGGAGAAGAAAATTGCAAAGGCGTTGCGTGCAAAAGTCTGGGGTCCTTGTTTCTTTTCTTTTGCAAAGTTTTTCTTTTCTTTTTTTTTGGGGGGGGGGGGGCAAAGCGCGGCCGCCTAAGGCTGGTTCGCGCCTCTTCGCCCGCTCGCGCCCGCCCTGATTAACTCCTGGTCGCCCAGAGTCGCCCGGCGGCCGCGGGGTCTCGTTCCACGACAGCGCCAGTTCTGGCCGCGTGCCTTTTTTTTTTTTTTTTCTGCAAGCAAGTTGGGAAGTTGCATTGAGTCTGGCTGGTGGCTCCGTGGTGGTTTTTGGTTTGGTTTGGTTTTTGCACAAGTTGGGCGTCCCCGGGATGAAGCCAAGCCCGTTTGCTTGGAATCTGCCTTGAACGGGTTAGAAAGTCAGCCGATTCGGGAGAAGCGTGTCGTGTGAACGCAGGCAAGGAGGAGTTGTTCAGGAAGGATGCTGCCCGCGTTTCCTGCGGTCTTGAACTTGAAGGGTTGTTATGTTAGGTTGAAATAATAAAATAAAGGGGGCATCGTTGAGTCCCCCTCGATCGATTCCTCTGGGGTAAGGATCGTTGTGCGATAAAGAGGAGGAAACACGGAACGTGGGGATGGTGCGCCAGACGTTTGTGGGATACACACTTAGCTGAAAACTCACCGCTTTCTTTTTGGGGGGGATATAAAGGGATCCAACTGCAGGCTGCTTGTTCCCGAAAGAGACTTGAAAAGTGTGGGGACTGGATGCCACATAGGCTAAGAGCCCCCTTGATTTATACTCCCACCCCCCGGAAAAAGGAGGGGAGGGCGGGAGTGTCTTTGGCTTGCAGCCTTTGGGGTGGGGGGGAGAGAGACGGTTTATTGCAAAGTGAATTTTCCCCCATTCCTTTTGTACGCAGTTGGTTTTTTTGCTTTGCAGTCTTTAACCCTTGGCTTGCCCTGTTGCTGAAGAATGCAGAGGAAACATCCAGAAGGTTTGGGCTCTGTCCGATGGGAAGCTTCCCCCCTCCCTCCTTCCCCCAAAAAGGGGGGCTGGTATCCCAGGATTGTTGGATAACGCCTGAATCTTTCCATTTCTATTTTCTTCTTTTGAGTCATTTTGAGTTAAAGCATCTGGTCCGTTGCCCAGAACAATTCCATGCTTGGAACTGAGCGCAGAAAGTGCCTTGTTGCGCACACAATCAAAAGGGGGGGGGGGGGGGGGGNTTGCGCACACAATCAAAAGGGGGGGGGGAAGAGAGGAGAGAGTGTTGGAAAATAAATCGTAAAACAAACCCGGAGCCTCCCATATTTTTTTTAACACGGATTCATTCGGAATCATCAGCCCCAGGTCGGAATAAAACGGAACTTGCCCTGGAACTGGTTGGAGTCCGCTTTAAAATCAATGTTTCAATTCATAAATAAACAAGCTGAGGGATTAAGCTTGTGCCATTTGTCTTGAAAAAAAATAATTGGATTTTTTATTTTAGTAACTGTCTTATCCTCCCATTGCTTAGATTAAAAGTGGTGCCTCTCTTTTGCAATTTATGACCCCCTTGTGTTTTTTTTAAAGTTCAGAGGCTGAATGGTAAGGGATTGTCTTCATTCTTAATGTATTACTTATAAAAAGTTATTTTTATGAGGGCACTTCAGCCAGGAAAAAAAAATCCACTGGGATAAGGTGAATCAATGGAAAAGAAAGCCTCTGTTTGGCCTGTTGTTTGATCTTAACTTTTTTTAAAATAATGTGATAAGATTTGGGGTGAAGTGAAGACCCTGGATTATTATTATGGTCTTCTCCCTTATCAGAATAAAGTTTTAGAAGCTTAGTTGTAAGGTTATATTTTGGAAACAAGCTTGCTGGTTTGGAGCATCATTGATTGATGGCACATAAAATTCTGAACAGCAAATCTATTTTTGTAGGAAAATACTTTTTTTTTCACCCTGGTGTGGTTAAAATTAACCTTATCCAAAAGTAGTTAGGAAAACTTAGTTCTTTCTATTATCAACCTGGTTTTCACGCCCAGGATTCTTGCTGCAAAAAACTTTTAGCCACCCAAATCCAAAGGGGACCTTAATTCCTCTGACAGATGAAACAGGGGCTCTGTTATGGAGATATAAACAAAAAGAATGAGTCCCAAAATTGAGATAAAGTAGTCTGGGGATTCGGCCCTGTTGGTTATTTCTTTAAACTATTCTATTTGGGTTGGGGGGTGTTTATGAAAAACCTACCAAGAGAATTTTACATGTTTCTTTCCAGAAACATACCAGCAATACAAGAAAATCTATAGCAAATCAAGAAAATTGGGCATGGTTGTCCTAAAAGTGCTTTTTTCAAAAGGGGTTACTGGACTTTTGAGTTCCCCCTTCTAAAAAGGTTTTGCTTCTTATCCAAGAACCAAAGAAGAAACTTCTTGGATGAGAAGACATTTTCAAAGGGTTAAAAAACCCAAGAAAGTCCAGTTGTCTTTTTTTTAAAAAAAAGCACCTTTGAGGGTCTAGTTTTCAGAATTAATAATGCTTTTTTTACTTTTGAAGTTGGGGTGGGAGCCAAGTACTTAAGATAAATTGTAGAATTGTCTGCCTAATTTTGCTGGAGCTCTGTAGCTGATCAGAATTGCTGCAGCTGTATTCTCCAAGCCAGCCCACCGGTGGCGTTCTAGAAAAATCTTTTCTGTTCTGGAAAAGGGTTTGGTGGGGGGAGCCTGAAGCCAAGTTAGTGGCGTAAGTCTTTTTTGGGGAGGAAGTGTACACAGCTGAGCTGGGTGAGCTGTCACTCTTGAGTCTTGAGGGAGATTTTTTCCTCCCTAATATCTTGGGTAACACAACAGCATTTTTTAAAACCTACTTCCAACATTGCTTGGAAGCTGCCAGTTAGGCCTTTGCAGTTGCGAACTGGTTTCTGTTATTTTCCAGTTTGACAGGTGGGTTTTTTGAAAGGCAGGGCTGCCCTTCCAACTAACAACTGACTTTAAAGAACCATTTGTAGCTTCCTTTTTAACAAGTTTGCCAACTGCATTTGTCTTAAGAGTGCATTTTTAAAAGCATTTTATGGGTTTGCTGTTTTAAAAACTTGGCATGCAGGAATAATTTAAGGACAGCTGGGCAATTGTATGTCTACAATTCACTTCTTTAAATGAGCTCTCTTTGTTTTCCCTCCCCATCCAGCAAATAATTATAAGCATGTGCAAATGGGTTACATGGATTGTAAGCATGTGCAAAATTCTTTGGTTGTTTTTAAACTCTTGCACAGTTAAAATGAAAAGCTTTCCTGGATTTTTTTTAAAGTTGTTTAGGATTTCCAATTTTTTTTAGCTCAATTACTAATATGATTAGTAAGCCAAGGACTGTGCAGTTCTGAATGTTTCCTGCAGAGGGGGGGCAGCCAATAAAAATACTTTGTGTATGCAATACATTTGCTGCACCATAGCAAAACATGGATTCATCAGGGTTCTTTGAATTTAAGGAGAAAATAGGATAATTGAATGGCTGCTTTTTAAAAGAATGTGAGACTTGAGGGATTTAATCCATATCTTCTCCCTCATCTTGGGGACTTGGCCCATGTTGCATCTAGACCAGGAGTCTTCAAACTTGACAGCTTTAAGACTTGTGGACTTCAACTCCCAGAATTCCTCCTCTAGTCATGTTAGCTCAGGAATTCTGAGAGTTGAAGTCCACAAGTCTTCAACTGGACAAGTTTGAAGAGCCTTGCTCTAGACTGAAGTTTCTTAGCCTGTTGTTTATCCTGGAATGAGAGCTCCCTGGATAGACATAAATGGCAGCTATTTTTCTCCATACAAATGAACCCTTAATCTGGAACTTTGGCCTAAATTGCAAAAAAAAAAAAAGATTATTCTGTCTTTTACAAAAGTGAACCTTCATAAATATATGCTTCTTGCTCTTTGCAAATCCTTGTGACAATCTGGAAAATCTAGTTAGCAAAGGTAGTACAGAGCAAGCCTTGAAATAAAGAGGAAGATTTTTTTTTCTAGCCATTCCTGTTTCTAGAAAAAAAAAGATAGTTTACCAAAAGAAGCCTTTATAAACCCAAACCAAAGAGCAGCCTGATGCTTAAGTGATTATTTTTTATCTAGAAAATGCCATTCAAATACTAAAGCTTCATGGAATGGTACTGAAGCTTCCTTATTTCTTCCAAGAAAGCCAATTGCAAAACAAGGGCTTTGCAGAGCATGTCAAAAGCAACCTTAACCTTCCAATTGCAGTCGGGCCATTGCTGTTTGCTCCCAATTGCAGATAGGAAGACTGAGGCTGAGAAGTGAAATGCTCTCGAGAATTCATAATCCCTTGCAGAATGAAGTCTGGGCAACTGGATGGAGCTAGCGGAGTGTTTAATGGCCGGGTGCCCTTCCTGTCACCAATGCGGAGGTTTTTTTCAACAGATATATTGTCAACGTGTCGGCAGAGAAAAATATCTGCCTTCTACCTAGGATCGAACTCACAGCCCCCTGATTGTGAGACAAGAGTTCTACCTCTAGGCCATCACATCACCCAGTGGTTTCTTGAGAATTCTGTCCTCTGTATTAACCTATGATGTGCCTCTTTTTGCAGGCAAAATGTCCAAGGGTCCAGCTGTCGGCATTGATTTGGGGACCACCTACTCCTGCGTAGGCGTTTTCCAGCATGGCAAGGTGGAGATCATCGCCAACGACCAGGGCAACCGCACCACACCTAGCTATGTGGCTTTCACAGACACAGAGCGCCTCATTGGTGATGCTGCCAAGAACCAAGTGGCCATGAACCCCACCAACACCGTCTTTGGTAAGAGGGTGAAATGGGGCCTGGTTCTGCTAGAACTATCAGGGATTGAGACAAGAAGTCTAAGGAATTAATGGGGAGATGAAAATCAAAACATTGGTAGGCCACTTAGTTGGGGAATGGCTATAGCAGTAACAAGAAGTTCCTGCATGCATTAGGTGTGGTTTGCCAAGGGTCAGGGCAGTGATTGGGTGTCCAGGAAGGAAATCAGTTATTTTGGCTCCGGAGCAGTGACTGAAGAGATTTTAAGCTTTCTGGTTAACTTAAGCAAACAGAGTTAAAAGCATAACATGAAAAGCCGACATAGCAATAGCATTTAGACTTACATACTGCTTCATAGTGCTCTACATCACTCTCTAAGATTTTATACACTTGGCATATTGCTCCCAACTATCTGGATTCCTCATTTTACTAACCTTGGAAGGCTGAGTCAACCTTGAGCCACTCAAGATCAAACTCCTGGCAGTGAGCAGAGTTAGGCTGCAATATTGCATTCTAACCACTGTGCCGCCACCTACCAAAACAAGATGATACCCAGGTCTCTTATAAACTGGGGATCTTTGCTGCTCTCTGAGCTTGGTTGTTTTCTTGCAGACATTTCTTTACCATACTTGGTGGCATCGTCCATGATAGAAAAGGGGTGGGATTTGCTCTTGTTTCACATAATAACCCTCAAAAATGACACTATAGAGCACTGCACACCAAAACAACTCGACACAAGGACAGTTTTTTCCCATTGTTTAGCCATCACTGCGAAACAAATAATTCCCTTAACACTGTCCAATTATTTACAAAGCCTGCACTACTATTCATCTTCTCATAACTCATTATCACCCATCCCCTCCCACTTGTGACTGAATCACTAACTTTGTTGCTTGTATCCGATTTATATTGGCTGTTTGTTAGTATGATTTGATTGCTTATTGTCCCCTCTGACTATTATTAAGTGTTGTACCTTAGATTCTTAACTCTTGATGAACATGTCTTTTCTTTTATGTACACTGAGCATTTGCACCAAGACAAATTCCAATCACACTTGGCCAATAAAGAATTCTATACTAGTGGATTGCCCTTTGGGTATTGGAAGTGGAGTTGTTGGTTCCTTAATTGGGCTATTGAGGCTTGTTGGGAACCAACAAGTCCACTGGCAGAGCAAACCACTAAAGAGTGAACTTCACTCCCTTCTAGCACTGAAGATGTTACCCAATTGGACAATGAAAAGTCTGCAAGAAAACAACCCAAGCTCAGAGAACATAAAGGGCCCAGCAGTTCAACCCTGAGCTGCAAATATTTTCTTGCCTTGATAAACTCTCAGGAGCTTCTTAATAACAGCAGCAGAGATTCCACAAGGACAGCAAATTTCCATAGGGTTAACTTTTGTGCAGAAGTTCCCAGCTTAAAGGCCAGTACTAAGGTGTTGTTTTGTTTTTGTTTTTTTTAATTAAAACCTGGCACTTCATGTCCTGTGGTCAGAAAAGCTGCAAGGCTTGACCTTGGATGGCTGGCACATGATTTCTGAGATAGAACACAAAGTCCTGAGACTTTCACTGATAAAAGCTTTGTTGGCAGAAGTCCTTCCCTCTTTTATTCAGCAAACAGGTTTGCTCAGAAAGAGCTCAAAACTTTTAAATTTCCCTTATGAAGAAATCAAATCTGTCACTTAACTCCTTGAAATTCAATGTCTCCCACATTGCCACACTCACTGGCATGAGGAGATAGCTTTTTTGATTCCAAGTATCTTTGTTTGCTTTTCGCTGCTTCATCAATCTGTGGAGGGCTTAGTGGTAAAAATCAGATTTAAGACAACCAATTTGGAACTTGCCCATCTCTGCTAGAAAAGATGGACTGTGGGCCTCATAACATTTTAGACCCTCTGGCAATTTGACCCTCTGGCTATGTCTTTGGTGGGACACGGTGGCTCAGTGGCTAAGACGCTGAGCTTGTTGATCAGAAAGTTCGGCGGTTTGAATCCCTAGCACCGCATCACGGAGTGAGCTTCTGTTCCTTGTCCCAGCTTCTGCCAACCTAGCAGTTCAAAAGCATGTAAAATTGCAAGAATAGGGACCACCAATAGGGTGGGAAAAATAGGGACCACCTTGGTGGGAAGGGAAGAGCTTTTTGTGCGCCTTTGGTGTTTAGTCATGCCAGCCACATGAACACGGAGACATCTTCGGACAGCACTGGCTCTTCAGCTTTGTAATGAAGATTAACACCTCCCCCTAGAACCGGAAATGACTAGCATGTATGTGTGAGGGGAACCTTTATCTTTACCTAATGTCTTTCTGAGGAAGTCCTTCAGAATAGAATATAATTATTTTATTGGCCAAGTGTGATTAGACACACAGGGAATTTGTCTTGGTGCAAATGCTTTCAGTATACATAAAAAAGATACATTTGCAAAGAGTCAAGAATCATAAGGTACAACACTTAATGATGGTCACAGGGTACAATAAGCAATCAAATCATACTAAGAAACAGTCAATAAAAATTGTAAGGATACAAGTGACAAAATTACAGTCATTCAGTCACAAGTGGGAGGGGATGTGTGATAAGGAGTGATGAGAAGATTCATAGTAATAGTGCAAACTTTGTAAATAGTTGGACAATGTTAAGGGAATTATTTGTTTAGCAGAGTGATGGTGTTGGGGGGGGGAAATAATTCAGTGCTTTGAATCTTCCCCATTCTCAGATGCCAAGCGCCTGATTGGCCGACGTTACGATGATCCAGTTGTGCACTCCGACATGAAGCACTGGCCTTTCCACGTGATCAATGATGGGGGGCGTCCCAAAGTCGAAGTAGAATATAAGGGTGACATGAAAAGCTTCTACGCTGAAGAGGTCTCCTCGATGGTGCTGACCAAGATGAAGGAAGTTGCAGAGGCTTACCTGGGCAAGGTGAGGGATGCAAGGGGGGGAGCCTTTTCATGCTGTGTTATGTATTTGACATGCAGGAGCAATGAAGGAGAGGAGACCTTAATTTGGTAGCCAGGTAATCCTTGACTTAACAACAGTTCATTTAGTGACCCAATATAAACAGCACTGAAAAAAGGGACATGACCATTTTTCAGACCTTTGCCATGTTGCATCATCTCTCTCTTTTCCGTTGCAACATCTCTCCAATAATCAAAATTCAGACACTTGGCAACTGGCTCATATTTATGACTGTTGCTGTGTCCCGGGTGGGGTTTCATTTTCTTTTGCAACCTTATGACAAGCCCTCATTGAGGAATCCAGACTCTCTTAACAACTGTGGCAAAAGAGATTGCAAAATGGGGCAAAATTCGCTTAATTGTCTTGCTTAGCAACATATATTTGGGGCTAAATTGTCATTAAGTCAAGGGCTACTCGTATACTCGGCCCCTTGTGATAAAAATGGAGTTTTGTCAGTTCAAAAACACAAGACCTGACCTCTGGCCTAGTGCCATTGCAGTGGAACCTCAGATCATGACCGTAATCCATTCTAGGACTACAGTCGCAAACTGATTTGGTCATGACCATAAGCACAACTATCTGCGCATGCGCAGACGAAAAAAACAAAATGGCACCGAAGGGGAAATCGCCACAGCAGGGAAAATCCCCGTGGTGTTTTTTGGGTTTGCTTGGTCGCCACCGAAGATCTGTTCGTGAACGAAGCGTTTGCAATCCAAGGTTCCATTGTATATTCTATCCCAGCAATGGTGGGATTCAAAAAGTTTTACCACCAGTTTGGTGGGCGTGCACACCAAACACACACTTTATGGAGGTGCAGAGGCATTCCAACTCGCCACCTGCAAGCCTGCACTCTCCCGGTCGCTTCAGCAGCTGCCGTGCAGCATCTTCTATGCTGCGCAAAGCAGCTGCGCTTCAAAAGCAGAGGATAAAGGTGAGTAGGCGGGTGGGCCCAACAGCAGAGCGGCAGAGAGAATCGGTTCAGTCTCTGCTCATCGCTGTCACCGGCTTGGCAGAACTGGACCAAACTGGTAGAATTACCACCACTGTATCCCAGGAAAGGATGGGAAGAAGCAGAGGTACTTGGAGGATAAAGATGCCACATCTTGAACTTTTGGCTCTTTATTTCAGGGGGTTTCAGTTGGAAGTTTAATGCTTATAAGTAGGACCTGCTTATGGGATGAAGAAGTTAATAAGTGAGATTTTGTTGGTTTTCTTGTCTGAAGTGACAATGGAGAGGCACCACGTTACTTTTCACTGACCTAATCTCTCCTTTCCTCCATCACAGACAATTACAAATGCAGTAATCACAGTCCCAGCCTATTTCAACGACTCTCAGCGGCAAGCCACCAAAGATGCTGGCACCATTGCAGGACTCAATGTCCTTCGCATCATCAACGAACCCACAGCAGCAGCCATTGCCTATGGACTGGATAAAAAGGTATGGATACAGTGTTCCTACATTTGATTGATTACTTTTATATAGAGTCCAGAAAGGAACTTTCTGAAGATCTGAAGAACTTCTCAAAATCCCTTTTGGGGAAACTGTTTTGATTGTACTTTGGACTGGTCAGCCATCCCATGCAGTTCATGCAGCAAATAAAGATTTCCAGGGCGGGTTTCGTTTTTCTGAGAGTACAGTGGAGCTGGCATGAATAAAGAAGTATCGAAACTAATTCAAACAGCATAATTCAAATCAAATCAAGTTTTATTACAGCCGGAGATCAGAACAAATGAAAACACTCAAGCACTAGCCAGTTAAAAATTACAGAATAATAAAGCAATAAATAACAGATAAAATCTATATTAAAATCACAATTTGGCATCCAATCCATCAGTTGCACATGGCCTAGCTACAGCATAATTAACCTCCCCTTTTCCCCTGGGCTGTTCTGCAGTCTTTTATTTCCTCCAATCCACTCTTCATTTTGTTTGGGTAACGGAATCAATTTTTGGATGAATCCCAACACTGCTTTGGTCCCCCTGCCCATATCTCCCTTACATTCCAATCATTCCCTCCTTCTGTTGCTTCTTGTCTGGCTGTGAACAAGGTTTGCCCTTCAGCCATTACAGGAGTGTTCTAACAATTGAAGTTTAGGTTTTGTTTTTTTAATGGCAAGATGAGTTTATTGGCACATAACCAGATCATGATTTGGCAAGATTAATCAGCTAAAGATGCAAACTAGGGATCTCCAAACTTGGAGATTTGGAGACTTGTGGACTTCAACTCCCAGAATTCCCCAGCCAGCATGGCTGGTTGAGGAATTTTGGGAGTTGAACTCCCCCAAGTCTTAAAGTTGCCAAGTTTGGGGACCTCTGATGCAGACCAACATATCCAGAGTACTAGAGTTATTTCTACCATTTAGTTATCTCTACCATAACTAGAGTTATCTCTACCATACTAGAATTATCTCTACCATTTGAGCCACTCTTCCATCAACTTCATACTGGTGAACTTTGTCATAGGATATAGACATCCTTGCAAGATCCGTTTCCCATTTAATTGGCTTCTTTTGTTTTTCAGGTGGGTGGTGAGCGAAACGTCCTCATTTTTGACTTGGGCGGTGGCACCTTTGATGTGTCCATCCTGACGATTGAGGATGGCATCTTTGAAGTGAAATCAACTGCCGGGGACACTCACCTGGGCGGTGAGGATTTTGACAATCGCATGGTGAACCACTTTGTGTCAGAGTTCAAGCGCAAGCATAAAAAGGACATTACAGACAATAAGCGGGCTGTCAGGCGGCTGCGCACCGCTTGTGAGCGGGCCAAGCGCACTCTCAGCTCCTCCACCCAAGCTTCCATTGAAATTGACTCCCTCTACGAGGGCATTGACTTCTACACCTCCATCACCCGGGCTCGCTTTGAAGAGCTGAATGCTGACCTCTTCCGGGGTACCCTGGAGCCAGTGGAGAAGGCTTTGCGGGATGCCAAGTTGGACAAGTCCCAGGTCCACGACATTGTGCTGGTGGGGGGCTCCACCCGCATTCCCAAGATCCAGAAGCTTTTGCAGGACTTCTTCAATGGCCGGGAACTCAACAAGAGCATCAACCTGGACGAAGCGGTGGCTTATGGAGCAGGTAAGGGTCATAGAAAGTGGCAGTGTGGAAGATAACGCAGAAGTAGGAGCCTTCTGCAAGTTCTTCAGAAGATAGGTTACGAGTGGAAAGACCTCATTGTTCTCTTGATGGAGAAGATCAAATAACTTACCCTTGTAAAGATCATGGTAGACCAGCATTTATGTCAGGTGTATGGGCTTGTCTTTCCACTTGGCTGGAGAAGACCAATAGAGTCCAGTGAAACACCCATTTTAAGAGATGACCTTGTTCATTATATGTGAAGACATGGGTTGATTAAGCTATGCTAGTTTATTGATTATAGCTAAATGCAATGTATGGTGTAAACCTGGAGGTGGGTCCAACCTTGGCACCTTTTAAGCTGTGTGGACTTCAACTCCCAGAATTCCACACCAGCTGGTTGGGGACTTCTGGGAGTTGAAGTCCACAGGTCTTAAAAGCTGTCAAAAGTTGGACACCTAGTGTAAATGGAAAGGAAGCCTCGTGCATTTGCTGAACAGACTATGGAGATTCTCACTCATGATTGTTCCAAAGATGCTTTTTCAAAAAAGCAAGCAGACTTTGATTTTCCTTGAAGAGGTTTTGCTTCTTATCCAGGAAGCCTCTTCGGTTCTGGAGAAGCTTCTTGAATGAGAAGCGAAAAGTCTAAAGGAAAAAATAAAACCCAGTTGCCTTTGGAAAAAGCTCCTTAGGGTCAGTGCATTTTGTTGCTCCCTAGGAAGATCCAGGGGTAACTATTCTAGGCGGATGCAGGGTTAGATCCTGAGCAGCTTTCTTGCTTTCCTCTTCCAGCTGTCCAGGCTGCCATCTTGTGTGGGGACAAGTCTGAAAATGTGCAAGACCTTCTTCTTTTGGACGTCACCCCTCTTTCCCTGGGCATTGAGACTGCAGGGGGGGTGATGACAGCCCTCATCAAGAGAAACACCACCATCCCCACCAAGCAGACCCAAACCTTCACCACTTACTCCGACAACCAGCCTGGAGTGCTTATTCAGGTAAGGAACGTCGCATCATGGCAGGATGGGGCTGGGAATAGTAGAAGAAGGTATGGGGTTGAGAGCTAGGAAGCTGAAGACCCCAGAAGATCTATCTTATGTTTCCCCAAGAATAAGACCGGACCTTATTTAATTTTGGGCCCCAAAAGGAAATATATAGAAAACAAATAAGACACTTTGGCGTATTTCGTTTGTTTTCCATGGATGAGATGCCCACTTCTATTTTCTCGCAATGGGGCCAGAGGCTGCGCAGTACACCATTGCCAATGCCACAAGGTGGGGGGAGGTGGAGCTGCCCATGCACCCCACACTGACTTACATCAGGGCCCCTGTAGCCAGGCTATCCATACCCTGACACCTCCGGCCGCAACAAGCAGAAAAAGTGAGCTAGTAGCCACACAGGTACCTGCTGCACATGGCTACTGCCTTCAACACAGGTGTCATGGCATGGATGGCCTAGCTGTAGGGTCCCTGAGTGAGGTAAGCCAGAGCAGGGCATATGGGGCAGCTCCCACCACTCCTTGCCTTGTGTTGGCGGCACCACAAGCAACCAGATGAAAGGGATGGGTGGCCAGCTGTGCAGGCGCTTAAGTGGGGCTTATTTGGGGGGTAGGGCTTATATTAGGTGCACATGTAAAATGTTAGGACTTATTTTCAGGATAAGGCTTATTTTCGGGGGAACGGCAGATGGAACAGGAAGGTAGATTAGGTTGTTATTTTTTTCCCCTAAACTCAAGAGCTTTGAGTATGCAAAGAATGAGAGTTTTCTGTTGACCTGTAAAATCAAACTTTGGAAAGAAATGGTCCAACCTTTTATCTGGTTCCATTTGTGCAAAGGGATATAGTGTTGGGGGAAGGGATAAAACAATTGTGTGATCTCACTCAGTTCTTGGCTCGTTCTTGAGCTCTTCCAATGGTGCCTTCATCCCTACCTTAACTATGCCGTGGTGGCGCAGTGGTAGAATGCAGTACTGCAGGCTACTTCTGCTGACTGCTGGCTGACTGCAATTTGGCAATTCAATTCTCACCAACTCAAGGTTGACTAAGCCTTCCTATTCTTCTGAGGTGGGTAAAATGAGGACCTAAATTATTGGGGGCAATAGGCTGACTCTGTAAACAGCTTAGAGAGGGCTGTAAAAGTACTGAAGTGGTATATAAGTCTAAATGCTATTGCTAAATCTGTTCACTTAGCTGCTGGCTGTCCTTTTTTCTCTTTCTTCGCACCTTTCCCAGCATTTTGGTCTTCTCCAGAGAGCCACATTTTTGTCACCTTGGTTAAGGAAGCCATAAAACAGGTGCTGGGTTGAAGGGTAGACCCACAATATCCCTAAAACCAAACTCTGGATTCTACAGTGTATTCCTTTTATCAGCTGTGGGTTGGTAATAAGGGTCTCGGACTTGACTTCCTAACTTGCTTTTTTTTGTGCCCACAGGTGTATGAAGGTGAGCGTGCCATGACCAGAGACAACAATTTGCTGGGCAAGTTTGAGTTGACGGGCATCCCGCCTGCTCCTCGGGGCGTCCCCCAGATCGAAGTGACCTTTGACATCGATGCCAATGGTATCCTCAACGTGTCTGCGGTGGACAAGAGCACGGGCAAAGAGAACAAGATCACCATCACCAATGATAAAGGTGAGGTGCTGGTCCACGAACTCCAATCAGGTTTCAGAACCAACCAGCTTTGGTGGTGCCAGCTTTGGAAAAGGGTCATAGGCAGCGAGCCTGGTCTAGCTTCAATTCCCGATAACTCCTCTTTTCCTTTCCACCCCCAGGCCGTCTTAGCAAAGAGGAGATCGAACGCATGGTCCAAGAAGCAGAACAGTACAAAGCGGAGGACGAGGTCCAGAGGGAGAAGATAGCTGCAAAGAACTCCTTGGAGTCTCTGGCCTTCAACATGAAGAGCACGGCAGAAGATGAGAAGCTGAAGGACAAGCTGTCTCCAGAGGACAAGCAGAAGATCCTGGATAAATGCAACGAGGTCATTTCCTGGCTGGACAGGAACCAGGTGAGCGAAGGGAACAGGGAAGGCTGGGGGTGTGGGGGGGTGATGGTTAAGTCAGGTCTTTCCTCTTCAGTTGCCTCCATGGGAGTTCTCCGCAGAGCTGTAGGATCTCTGATTTTATATTTATACGTAGTTTTTTTCATATTACTGAACTAGTAATATGTTTCCTTTCAGATCCATGCTTCGCTACAAAACTATGTGGTCAGGCTTAGTTTTGGGGGAGGAAAACAAGGGGGAAAAATTCTGCCTCTTGCCTATCAGGATCCCATCGGTAATCATCTGGCTAGCGTCCTGTCAGTGTGAGGGCTGTTTGGAAAGTGAAACAGTATTTGCTGTGTGAGCAAGGAGCCTGGGCATGGCTTAGCTCAACTGTTCTGTACTAAAGCTGTTTGGTGCTCTGAAATTCCTCTGCTTGTGTTTTGCATTTGGAACAGATATCTTTTCAGGTGGGGAGGCGGAGTAGAATTCCTTAGCATCAGAGTGCATGTTAATAATAATAATATAGGAAATACTAATGCTCTGGTGGTCATTTCGAAAAATCCTTTCTTAGTGAGCACCTAGAAGCCAAGAGAAACATATGTGCCACATTTCAAGTTTGTAGACTTTACAGTTCTGGAGATTTTGTGATGATGCATGAGTGGTATTTCATTTTTATCCGCATTACAACTGCCCCACATCCCAAGCCAATACAATCAAAGTTGAGCAAAACCTATAGGTATTTGGTTTTTCTATTAATTGTTCCTAGATCACTTACAAACGCAAATTTATTCTGGCTTTTTAGCAGTTTATCTTGGTTGCAGTGCCAAAATTGAATGTGAACCACTCAGATGTATTCCTGATTAAAGTCCACTTGTCTCCAGAGGTTAGGAGCATGGCCTTCATAGCATCCAGATCAGTATCTCTCAACTTTGGCCACTTTAAAATGTTGTGTGGACCTCAAATCCCATCTTAAAAGTGGCCAAGATTGAGAAACACTAGTCCAGATTTAGCTTTTGGGTGTTTCCTTTCAGATCTGCTAGGGGGCAGCTGAGGCCACCAAATAATTTGGATCTCAGGTATCTGAAGATCTGCCCCAGGAAACTTCCTAAATATGATACCTACCTACTTGATACTTAAGCATCAGCCTCTAAAGCACTTGGAATCCACTGATCAAATTTAAATTTTAAATGTCATTGAATTGCATCTGTTGGTCCCACTTGGTGGGTAGCAGCTGAAATAATTGAAGTCCAAATTTAGTCTTCGACCTCAAAAAAAGGTTGAATGTCTCAAGATTGAAGCCTATCTGTCCACGCAGAAAAATCTTAAATGGGTTTTTGTTATCTGAGGAGAAGGCAGATCCAGTTTGGTCTAGTGGTTGAGGTAGGCAATTGGGAGTTCTAGTCCTATCTTAGGCAGGAAAATCAACTGGGTGATTTTGGGCCAATCACAAGGAGATTGTAAATTCTAGTCCTGCCTTAGGCATGAAAGCCAGCTGGGTGATTCTGGGCCTGTCTCCCTCTCAACCCAACCCAACTCCTGGGATGATTGTTGTAGAGAAAATAGGAGGAGGAAGGAATGTATTAAATATGTTTGCTGCCTTGAGTTCTTTATAAAAACAATGAAGGTCGGATAAAAAGTCTAAACATGAAATATTAAGTAAATGAAACCTAAAGGCAGTTGGAATCCTACATATTATTACATGCACTTCCTTGATTGATTGGCACAAATCAGTCTGAGCCCTGAATGTTTTAGCTGGATTTCTTATTAGAAGCTAGAACGAGACTTCCGTTTTCTGCTTGCTTGCATCCAAATGTTCTCATTCCGTTTTTTTCCCCTTCCTCAGATGGCGGAAAAGGATGAATATGAACATCAGCAGAAAGAGCTGCAGAATGTTTGCAACCCCATCATCACCAAGCTGTACCAAGGAGCCGGAGGGATGCCCGGCGGCATGCCAGGAGGAATGCCAGGGGGCTTCCCTGGAGCTGGAGGAGCTGGAGGCGGTTCTTCTGGTCCCACCATCGAGGAGGTGGATTAAGCTTCTGCCTCTTCTGAAGGCCCTGCAAGAGGGACACGGGTGGGTGAAGACGAAGACAAAACTCAACACATCTTTCCAAGGAGAACTATCGTTTGGTTCTGCTCCATTTCAGCTGTTGCCACCAGGCATGTTCAGGATTGTCTCTGTGTGTCCCGTGCATCTGACTCTCTCTCCCTCCCTCCCTCTCTCTCTGCCTTCACACAGCTTCCTAAATTTGCTTTCTTCTTTCTTTTCTCCTTCCCACCTTTCTCCACTCCATTAATGGAACTGTACCTCTCTCCCGACTGCCAAATTGGGACTTCTGTTCATGTGAATAAATTATTGCACTTTGGTTAACCCTCCAACTTTGTGCCACTGTGGTTTGCTTTGTCTTTGGAAAACAACAGGTGTTGGGTGGTGTGGGGGGAGGTGTGAAGCAATTGCACTCAAGGGTTGGATGTTATCTGAGACAGAAGGGAGGACTTCCGGCACCACAAGGGCCGTGGTGGCGGAGTGGTTAGAATGCAGTGTTGCGGGCTAATTCTGCCCACTGCCAGCAGTTCGATCCTCACCAGCTCACGGTTGGCTCAGCCTTCCATCTTTCCAAGGTGGGTAAAATGAGGACCCAGATTGTTGGCAACATGCTAGGAAGCAGTCAATATAAATCGTAAGGATACAAGCACCAAATTACAGTCATACAGTCACAAGTGGGAGGAGATAGGTGATGAGTGATGAGAAGGTTAATAGTAATAGTAATGCAGACTAAATAGTTGGACAGTATTGAGGGAATTATTTGCTTAGCAGAGTGATTGCCTTTGGGGGAAAAAACTACTTTGTGTCTAGTTGTTCTGGTGTGCAGTGTTCTACAGCATTGTTTTGAAAGAAGTTGAAACTATCCGGAATGTGACGGGTCATTTAAAAAAAAGGTCATTAAAGGGGGCAAAACTCAAATATCTCACTTATCAGCGGAAATTTTAGGCTCAATTGTAAATCGAGGACTACAGGCACTGCAGTTCCTTATAAAATGATGGAAATTTGTAAGTGTAGACTTCATGAAAGAGGTCCATTGGCTATGCGTTGAATGAGCCACTGAATTGTCACTCGAGAAGAGTAGAATTTCTGGTTGCCCAAAGTGAAGAAAGAACAAGGCAACAAAACTTGGTGGAAGAGATTGCAGAAAGAAGTACCAACATTTGCAATTTCATCCTCTAGTCTTTTCCAATTGCCAAATGTACTTTTGCCATCTTAAGAAATCAGGAGTGCGCCCTTTAAAAACAGCAACTGCAGTAATGAAGGCAAATCTACATTTCCCAAGATAATGTGGCAAGAATCAATCTTGGTTAGTCACCAAGACCAGAAGTCCGAAGGCTCAGAAGACAAAACTTTTGGTCCCAGTGGCTGACCCAGATTGGATCTTGCAAAAACTGCAATTTTCAGGTTCAGATGTCCATAATTTTTCATTTGCCACGGTGGCACAGTGCAATACTGCTGCTACTTCTGCTGACTTCTGGCTGCCTGCAATTTGGCAGTTAAACTCTCACCAGGCTCAAGGTTGACTCAGCCTTCCATCCTTCCAAGGTGGGTAAAATGAGGATCCAGATTGTTGGGGGCAATAGGCTGATTCTAAACCACTTAGGGCTGTAAAACACTGTAAAGTGGTATGTAAGTCTTGTGCTATTTCTCGGTGTTCGCTGTGTGAAGCATTTGGGTTTCACAAAATGGTGCGCCTTATACTTCTGAAATCCAAGCTAATTTTAAAGAGTAATGTGAGTGAAAAGGAGACCAAGAGTGAAAGTGGCAGCTTGTTGCAAGAGTTCCCTCTTAAGATGGGTGTGCTGGCCTGAAGAAACCAAAGAAGTTGACTCAACAGAACACTGGTTGCAAAATCTGAAGCAACGTTGGTTTAGTAAACAGTCCTTGGCAACGTTAGCAGAGATCTTGGCAACCAAGCTTAAAATAAATAATTTCCCCTTGCCTGCAGAAAGCTCTCCTGTCCTAAAAAGGGCTTTATATTCTTTAAAATGTGTAATGTGGTGATCTCTTGTCATTCAACATCTTAGTTTTTCCTTGTTACCTAACAACGGGCAAAGAGATTTGGAAACATCGTCACCAAGTGATTATTTGCGCTTATCATCCAGCTAAACCTGATGACTTTTTCATAGGTGGTAGTTGAAAATGGCATCACAGAATTCCTACATAAAGATGAAACAGCAGCAAGAACTGAGTATTTAGAAATATGAAATGCGTGTCTCTGTTTTTAAACACCTGGTAAGTTCAAGAATTTGCTTGGAGTAGATTGTTTACATTGGAGTTTGGTGGCACATTAGCTCAGGAATGGGACTGTTTGCCTCCAGATGTTGCTAAATTATAATTCCTAGCATCAAGAACCAGCCCAGCAGACCTGGGGGAGTCAAGATGGTGGCCAAACCATGTGATCAATGCCCCGCCCCTTTTTCAAGTGGGTTGCCTAGGAACAGGCCTTTGATTTAATGGTTCTTGATGCCATCTTGAGTTTTTGATGCCATACATGCTCCGACCCAACATACTTGACTATGTTTAAATGGATGTGTTTGGCCTATGATAATATATTTTAATAAATGGAACAAAACTGTCATGCCCCTGTTGGAATCTGATTCCGAGGGGAAGGCCGAGCAGCTGACAGGGAGTGGGACTGTGGTTCCATTGGCTGTGGAAGAAAATGGGGAAGGGCACAGTACAGCTGTGCAGAGCAGGGGAGAGGTACAGCAAGGGAGAAGGAATTCAGAGGAAGACCCAAGCCCACCCCCTCTTCATCCTAGGGCATGCAGGGAGGAATGGAGAAGGGAGCAGCATGAGTTGCATGGCTTATGGGGAAGGAAAGGGCCCTGATTCCCTTCATTAGCTACAGCTGGGAACACAGTGCTTAAAAAGGGAGTTTGCACACAGCAACTTGTTGGAAACAAATCGTGTATTATCTTGTTTTGTCGAGGCTTATCTGGGTTCCTGGCATCTTCCTAACTGGGTGTGTTTTGTTGGCCTTTGAAGTCTGCAATCCCTTCTCCTGCCCTGTGCAGTTAATTGAGCAGTGTGGTTTGTGTAGATTTTTATTGACAGTTTGTATGTACTTTGTTTTTGGACTGAATTTCCTCCACTTAAAGACTATTCTTGGGAGAGTTTTTTCTCAGGCGAAGGTAACTGGACACTGGGAGCAAAGTTGGAGGTATTAAAGGGACTTTTCTTACTTATGTGACTGTGTTGCCTTTGTGCCATGGCCTGGGTCATCACATAAACTAGTTTTACTGAAGATACTGGGGTGATGTAAATCAACATAGTCAGAGTGATACCAGAGAGGAAGAGTTGGAATAATGTTGGGAAATATCACTGGATTTTTATTCATTTATTAAATTTTATGCTACCTGTCTCGCAATCACATGATTTTGGGCAGCTTGCAAAGTAATCAGTATTTGAAACAGCAAAATAATAAAGACTAGTCCTTGAATTAAAACAGTTCATTTCGTGACTGTTCAAAGTTACAACTGCACTGAAAAAAGTTTTTTCAGATTTATTACTGTTGCAGCATTTCATGGTCCATGGTTCCATGCAGGGGTGGGATGCAAAATTTTAACAACTGGTTCTGTGGGTGTGGCTTAGGTGATGGGTGGACATGGCTTGGTGGTCATGTTATTGGCTGGGCGTGGCCAACTCAACATCATTTACATCAAGGCATGCATCTCCTCGCCTGGCCTCTCATGACTGTGAGGATGCTGCAACAGTTGTAAGTGTGAAAAAGGGTCATAAGTAACTTTTTTCAGTGCCATTGTAAATGGTCACTCCACACAAGCAAAGTACCAGCAAAGGAGGGGAAAAAACTCCAGAGACATTCCTGAGACAGGAAGTCCAGTCCTGCCAAGAATGGAATAAGGGTTAACGGAGAGGCAGTTTCTGTAAGGAACACCAGAATGTTTCCTTCCTGCCTTCCTGACAGGATTAGGCCAGTAATTTCTTCCAACAACCGGTTCTCCAAACTGCTTAGAATGTTAATGACCGGTTCTAGAGAATAGGTGCGAACTGGTAGAATCCCACCCCTGGTTCCATGGCAACTGACTCATACTTATGACAGTTGCAGCATCCCGGGGTCAAGAGATTGGGACCTTCTGACAGTCAGTTGGGAAACCAGATTTATTTAACAACCATGTTACTAACTCAACAACTGCAGTGATTCACTTAACAACTGTGGCAAGAAAGGTCATAAAATGGGGAGGGGAGAAAACCACTTAATTGATTTGCTTAGCAACATAAATTTTTGTCTCAATTGTGTTCGTAAGTCGAGGACTGCCTGTATAACATTAAAATTAAGAATCATCTAAGATGGGGAGAGTGTAAAATGAGGTAGAGGATGGATTTTCTATTTAATCCAGTAACCACCATTTATATTTTTAAAATGTCAATATATAGGATAATTTGTTCATCTATTTCCTTATTAAACTGCAGAAGTTTTCTGAATGTGTTTGCCAACATTTTGTGAATGCAAAGAAGAAGATAATTCAGCAATCAGGTTAAATCAATCCTTGACAATTAAGTCTTAATGGGATATTGACAAACTGGAATTTATTAAAAAAAATAGTTCTAGAAGGCAACTGTTATGTAATCAAGGCCAATCAAGGCCCTCTTACTGAGTCAAAGGCCAAGAACAACAGATAACATGTGCAAGTTAGAGAGGCAATATCGTAATGCCTTCTTAAGCAAGAAACCTACGCAGATAAGGCTTTTTATAAGCTCAAGGGCACTGAAAAAAAATGCCATTTTGCAATCATTGCAAGTTCAAATTCTCATGCCGAAACCAATCCAAACTTTATGAGGTCACCAGACCTCATGATATTTTAATGACTTTAGTCTAAGAGATCAGCATTCTTGCATAAGATCTTTTTGATCTTATTTTGAGGAGCGGGAATATAAAGTGGCTATTTTTTGAAAGAAAAGTTGGGTGTCTTGGCCAATTTTGCTCATGAGTCCAGGACAGATATACACCTGCAATGACCATCTTTAAAACATAATAATAATTACCAGACAAATCTAAGAAGGGGTCAAATGAAAAGGAGGATAAAGCTAATTCCTTATGTTTATAACTTTGCTTTACAAAGGAAAATTCAAGGGACAAACCAAGAGAATGAATAATTAAAGGACAGTTTTCTGACAGTCCTTTAAAAGAAGGTATATAGTGGCTGTATGTATACCACTCTGGCTTTTTGGCCACAGAGACGATTTTGAAAAAGAAAAAAAGATGAGGAATTTGATGCTTTTCCAAACTGAACACCCAAGTTCTTTTGGCTGGGCTAGCCCAAAGAAAGTGGAAATCACTTGCAAAATGACTGCAGCAGGCAACAAAAGTTGTGTCCAACCTCTGAGGAAAGAATTTGGGAAAAACAATGTTGGAAATAATGTCCATCTCGGTTCAGTTCCAAGTGGGAAGAAAGACACTGGAAACATGGGGACTGCTTCAAAGGATGGCTTAATAGTGGACAGGACCACATGGGGTTTGAAGTCCTGGGCAAAATGAAACACATGGGTGAGAGAGGGAGAGAAATGTATACTTTCTTTTGGGCTTTGAACTTGCTTCCTCTTCCTGTGGCAAGGGCATGTATTCTGATTAGTTGTCAGACTCCCATGGGCCATGCAGGGATAACTTTGTAGGTTGTCTTGAATGAATGGTTGGTTGAATCTTGCTGGGTGATGTAATGAAGGGGCTTTGGGCAATTCCTATTATGGCTTAATGGCTTTGTCCCAGTGAGTTTTTCCTTCCTGCCCTGATGAGCTAATCCTGTTTCAATCTTTTGTCTTTTCTTATTTTAGGAATTAATCTTGTCGGGTCAGGAAAAAGGGAGTTTTGGCTTACCTTGGAGAGTCAGCGTGATTCCCCTTATCTTAATGGCTCCACTTAAGTATTTCTGTGGTCAGCTTTTGTTACTTTTATAACAGCGGTTAGCAGGCTGCTCTGAGTTTTTTCTTTCAGATGGTGATTCTTGGTTTTCTTAAAGGGGAAAGGGCTGGCTTGAGTTTTCTTGGCAATGTTTTCTGAGGTTTCTGATGCTGTGAGATTTCTGGCACTGTCCTTTTGGGGTATACTTCCCACAACAGTTAAGCTAAGAGAAAGACCAAGAGTTCCAGGGGAAAATGGATTGAACCTCATAAGAGAGAAATCAGAGATCCGTGAAGCCACAAAGTAGGAAGTGTGAAAAATGGTCGTAAGTCACTTTTTTCAGTTATTATAACTTTTTTCAGCTATTATAACTTCAAATGGTCACTAAATGAACTATTGTAATTTGAGGACTACCTGTAAGGAGCCCAAGATTTAAAGGCAGCCTCTGGAAGGCACATGCATGCTCGGAATTAGCACATGGCTCCTGAACTGACTTTCAGTGAGGAAATAAAAACCTCCCTTGCAGGCAGCTGTTCTAGCAATAGAAAGTTGGCATCAAAAGCTCTATTCAAGAGGGGTTAAAGTAGGGATTAACCTCAGTTTCAGCCTCATCTGATGATACCATAGTTTGCACTTCCCTGGTTTACCCAGCCTGCAGGTATGAGATGGGACAATCCCTTCCCACATAACATTCCCACAAATATTTCCCAAAGGGGTGTGAGTTGCAACCAGTCAATCAGCAACCCTACACCAAAATATCTAATTCGAATGGTGTTCTTTTAATCATCTCTTGCAGGTAATTTCTCAATAAAATAATAGACTGACATTCCAGTCTCAGGGTTACTGCATGTAATATCTCTTTTTAAGTGTTGTTGATTGTTTGCTGGGACTTTAAAGGCCTTTACCCAGATAGTGTTCTCTCTTTTTAAGAGTTTTTTTTTTTAAAATTGTTAAAAGAGTTTCCTAGAAGCATAGACTTACCGGAGTCAGATTAAAGGATCCTGCATCGCAATTTAGCGATGCATTTGTTTTCCCTCTGGGAAGTTGTGAGGTTGCTGAAATCTGGCAGAAGGGGAAATCCCCCCCAAAGTGAAGGGGCTGTAAATAAAGCAACATGTCTGTGCATTTTTACTTGGAAGTAAAACTGATTTGATTCCATATCACTCAGCAAGGATAAGGACGATGTCGGGCAGGAAAAGACAGAGACATGTAGCCAATTTGAATAACCATGATGGGTTAAAGAAACCCAGGTGGCTGGAGTAACAAATGTTGAGCAATAAGCCGTGGTTTGCAGGCCCGAATGACTAGATTCACACATATTAAGCCAGTCTGCTTTCAGCAAGTTATTAAGATGCCCTTTCACGATATGAAAACATGCATAGTCAATGTCACCCTGCAGATCTGCCCTAGAGCAGCAGCAAGCACACCAGTACATAAAGGAGGCTGTCATTGGAGGGTTACTATATAGGCCATGCTTCATCACACATCACTGCAACAGTGGTGGGATTAAAAAAAAAATTACTACCGGTTCTGTGGGAGTAGTTTGGTGGGCGTAGTGTGGCTTGGTGGGCATGGCAGAGGAAGATTACTGCAAAATCTGCATTCCCTCTCCACCCCACTAACCTGCTTTCCAGCAGGGCAACCAAAGAAGACCCAGCCGACTCAACGGGAGGCAGAGAATAGATGGGGGAGGGGCCAGTCAGAGGTGGGATTGGCCGGTTCTCTGAACTACTCAAAATTTCTGCTACCGGTTCTCCAGAACTGGTCAGAACCTGCTGAATAACATCTCTGCACTGCAGCCATCTCTGGGCAGGAGCCTCCAAGATGTCTAATATCACCCACTGGAAAATGGTACTAATAAGATAGTTTCAGAATTAAGGGGCACATGACGTCTTCCAGTACATGAAGGGCTGTCACAGAAAAGAGTGGATTGATATGTCCCAAAAGTGCTTTTTCAGGAGGCAACTAGAGTTTCTTGCTTTTCTTTGAAGACATTTTGCTTCTCACCCAAGGAGCTTCTTCAGCTCTGACCAGATGGAGGGGAATGGAAGGATTTATATTCCTTGTAGACAACTGGTCATTTGCATTCCTTCAGAGAGCCGTTGAGGCCACTTGGAGATTTATCTATGTCCTCAGAGTCACCTGAGTAATGCAAATGGGTGTGGAGCCTTCTTGGAACTGCTGAAAGGACTGTGTTGTAGAAAAGAGATAGACAATGTCATATCCCTCCCCCTCTTTGACAAAGATGGCCTCTTTGACCCCTCTTTCAAACCAACAGTCCTTTTTGTCCAAAATATGGACTTTGCTGTCTTCAAAAGAGCAGCCTTTGTCTTTTAAATGCAAACAGACTTCTGAATCTTGTCCTGATGGCTTTGTTCTCTTAAGCTGTGTCATGCAAGGGGATTGACTTATTTAACAAAGCCCCAGAGGGCAAGACAAGAAGTTATGGGTGGAAGCCTTTTAAAGAGAGTTTCAATACAACCTAGAAGTAAGAAGAAATTTTCTGAGAAGGAGAAGAATTAATCAATGGAATAGCTTGCCCTGTGGGTACTCCCTCACTGGAGGTTTTGAAAAACAGACCAAATAACCATTTGACTGGGATGGTATAAGGTTCCTGCCTAGAGCAGACGGTTGGGCTAGATTAGAAGATTTCCAACTTGACCATCTGCATTTCTTCCCGTCATTATGCTCAGCACATATATTTGGCAGAAGGTGGTTACATATTTAGGAAGTCATCTTGACTTAATGGTGTGAGGCTATTAAAAATAAATTAATGTCTGATCCATTTCCTGGAAACCTCCCCAACTGTGAATTAGGTTGCCACTTCTTAATAGACCTTCTCCATTAAGTTTTTATCCCACATTGACTTGTCTCGTTCCTGAAGCCACAAGAGACAATATAAGAGGCCAGGTGGCTCTTAGTATTGTTCTTCAGGATTGACTCCATCAATCCTGATATCCACTTTGGGCAAAGGCCAACTCCTCCATGGCAACCATCTGGCAAGGAAGCCCATCATTGGCTCTCAAAAAACCAAAGAACAGGCTGCCCTTTGGAGCAGAGCTGGGTGCATTGACTTTGGGTCCATGAGAATTCATGATCTAGCAAGAAATGGAGCAAGCAAGATGGAGGAAATGGTGTAGGGTCTCCCGCTTGGGCGGGGGGTTGGACTAGATGACCTACAAGGTCCCTTCCAACTTTGATTATCTGTTATCTGGGGAAGCAACTCCAATGTAGCTATAATATTTACAATCCTTCTGTCCATTGTGGAATGTTCCCTGTTTGCCCTCAGGTGAGTTATGGAAGCTGTTCACGTTCCTTTGGTGGGGCTGGATTCAATGATGGGATTGTCTCCAAAAAGAGGAAGAAGACAAGATACACCCAACCTAAACTCATCCTGGGACCAGAAAATCTCTATCTTTAATGAATAGACAGATGTAACTTAACTCCCATCCTGGAGTTAATGAGCAGGGAAGAGTCCACCCAACTCCAAAATGGAAAAGATGATCGGTTGTCTACTTGCTCACAGGTTCCGGTTTTTGGACTATTCACTCAACCTCCCAAGAATCTGGAAGGGGCCTAAGTTCCCACTTGGCTGTCTTTATTGGGTTCCTGAATTACAGGTACTCCTTGACTTACAACCCAACTGAGCCCAAAATTTCCAATATTTTGGCTTGCCTGGGCTGCCCTGTCAGGAATGGTCTTGAGCCACATATAAAATATGCAGTATATAACGTAGCTAAAGTATATAAAATCACATAATAATGTTAAAAGTTTACAATCTTGTGGAGCTTCATTACCAGTTGTCCAGGATTACACATGGACTGTAGATTGGACACACCTACACTAAGCTAAGGAGGGAGGGGGGAACTAACCAGGTTTAGCATACTGTTTATTAGGGCTCATGGAACAATGGGGGTTAATATGTTTCCTGTCCTTAAATCAAGATTTCTAAATCCAGGTTGCAAACATCCAGATGGACACAAGATCCCAACAAAAGGATCTCTGCTGCCATCTAATGCTTACCTGGATTTTTGCAACTCAGATATGGTAAACATACATAAAGGGAAGACCCATTTATCCTGTCAGTTAAAAAGGAATCACAATCAGAAGGAGAAATATGGGGATATATGCAAACCTGAGCTACTTTAGCTTTCAACTCTGGGTCTGATTTAAATTGATACCAAACTCTATTTCTGCAGTTGACTCACACATCTGTCCTTGAGGAACTCTATCTAGTAAGACAATGTTTTTATCTGTCCATCCCCTGAACAGAGGCATCAATTAAAGATGTGGAAACTGAATCATCATCAATCAGAGATTTCCTGGTGCCTCCTAACCTAGGGATGTCCCTGTCTCTCAGAAGCAACTGCACAAACAAAACCTTTCAAGTAGTCTAGTAATAAACACACAACACAGGGTGTGCAGCACTGTCAGGATAAAGGCAGAAAGTGCTTTGGTGCACCAGGGGTGCTCACATCACACTTATCTGCAGCTCCTTAAAGCAGCTACGTTTTTTCTAGGATTGCCAGACCTGGTCATGTGCTACAATAACATCATGGAAATGGCTGTGTTTGGTTTTGAGGGTTTATTCAGTTCAGAGCAGAGGTGGTAATCAGCCGGTTTTAACCAGTTCTGCAGAACTGGTAGCGGAAATTTTGAGTAGTTCAGAGAACTGGCAAATACAACCTCTGACTGGCCCAGTCTATTCTCTGCCTCCAGAGTGCCAGCTGATCATTGGCTCGGTCTTCTTTGGTTGCCCTGCACAGGAGAATGGAGCTGGAAAGCAGGCTAGTGGGGCGGGAAGAGAATGGGATTTTGCAGTAACCTTCCCCTGCCACGCCCACCAAGCCACATCTACAGAATCAGTAGTAAAAAATGTGAATCCCACCATGGGTTCAGAAACTCTCTGCTGCTCCAGTGGAACTGACTCTAAACCGCTTACAAAGGGTAGACAGAGTTGAGTTTAGTCTCCCTGTGTACACTCCATGTGCTTCAACACACTTTTCTTAAAACTTTCAAAATCACAGTGCTAACACAGCCCGTGTTGCAGAACCAGGGTGATATAATAAGAGCCAGATTGCTGGGATGCTGTCCAGCATTAGCTATTATTCCAAAGTCCTTGAGATGAAAGAATATTGCATTGCAACATATACAACATTGGCATCCTTTTTTCGGCGTTTGCTCAACATGTTGAACCAGAAACCAACCCCAGGTTTACATAAGATACTAAGTCAACCCAAACCCCAGATTAAAACCAAGCAAGCTTTGCCTGTGACGTGAATAAGGTTGTTAGCTTGGAGTCATCTAAGTCCTTAATTTACAGCTATTTGTTTAGTCACTGTTCGATGTTACAACTGTCAACCCTGAAGCTGAGCTGACCGTAGCCATTTTGTGATTTCAGTGTTGCCACATTGGAACTGAGGGATAGGGAGGCGAGGGGTAGAGATAGCTGGGGTTTTGTAGCAAAACAAAATACTTTCTTGGGAACCAAGGACATTCTCACCCCGTCAGAGAGAGGAGGAGTGATGTTATCCGGCAACCAGACGGCACTTTAATTGGACTGTGTGACTGATTATTTGGGGAAAGGGGAAAACTTTTAATTAGGTGAAAATCACGGGAGTCTTCAGAGTTGGTTTTCACCAGATTTGTGCCAATATGATATACCCAATAAAACATTTCTTTGAGGAATCTACCTGCCTCAGAGTTTTGCTTGCTATGGGTCTGTTACTTGGAACCCTGACAAAAATAGCACTGAAAAGAATGGCCGTTCCTCAAGACTTCCACTACAGTTGGTTGGCAGCTGGCATGTATTTATGACAGGTGCAGCATCCTGGGGTCAACTGGTTACAGTTTGCAACTTTCCCAGTCAGTTTGCAACAAGCCATGTCAGTGGGGGCAAGCCAGGTTTGTTTAATGACCAAGTAATTCACTTAACAACTGGGGCAAAAAAAGATTGTAACATTGTGCACAACTCACTTAGTAACCAGTCTGATACAAGGAACCAGAACAATTCAGTTAATAAGCCAAATCAGTTTATTTACGAGAATCTTGCCAGACTGATTATATTCATTTGGATACAGAATCAAAATCATGTAAAGTATTAGTAGAATAGAATAGAATAGAATAGAATTCTTTATTGGCCAAGTGTGATTGGACACACAAGGAATTTGTCTTGGTGCAAATGTTCTCAGTATACAAAGAAGAAAAGATAAATTTGTCAAGAGTCAAGAATGATAAGGTACAATACTTGATAATAATCATAGAGTACAATAAGCAATCAAATCATACTAGGAAACAGTCAGTATAAATTGTAAGGATACAAGCAACAAAGTTACAGTCATACAGTCACAAGTGGGAGGGGATGGGTGATAAGGAGTGATGAGAAGATTAATAGTAATAGTAATGCAGACTTTGTAAATAGTTGGAGAGTGTTTAGGGAATTATTTGTTTAGTAGAGTGATGATGTTTGGGGAAAAAAACTGTTCTTGTATCTAGTAGTTCTGGTGCGTAGTGCTCTATAGCATTGTTTTGAGGGTAGGAGTTGAAACAGTTTATGTCCAGGATGTGAGGGGTCTGTAAATATATAAAAATACTATAAAAATACTGCTTTTATAAATATATAACAGTACTATAAAAGTACTGCTTTTATAAAAGGCCACACTTGAAATTTCGCTGCCAGTTTTGGTCACATTACAAAACAGATGTTGAGACTTTGGAAAAAGTGGATTTCAGTCCAGAGAAAAGAAGGACTAGGGGATGACATGATAGCAGGATTCCAGTATTTGAGAAACTGCCACAAAGAAGAGGGGAGTCAACTTATTTTCCAAAGCACCAGAGGGCAGGACAAGAAACAATGGATGGAACCAAACAAGGAGAGAAGTAATTAAGGAGAAACTTCCTAACAGTGAGGACAATCAACCAGTGGAAAAATTTGCCTTCAGAAGTTGTGGGTGCCCCATCATTGGAGGCTTTTAAGAAGAGACTGGACAGCCAGCTGTCTGGAATGGTATAAGGTCTCCTACTTGAGCAGGGGCTGGACTAGAAGACCTCCATGGTACCTTCCAGCTCTATTCTGATTGATTGAAAATGGCAAACAAATACTTCAAGAGACAGGCCTCTTTCACTTCTTCCCATGAAGAGACTCCATGCTGGAATGCATTTTCCTTTCCTTTCCTCTCCTTTAGCAGGTGATCTTGCCCAATAAGTCTCACTTCGTAATGGAACTTTTGATCTCCACAGTGTTCATAAGTCGAAGACTATTCTGCGAAGCATTCTTTCCAGACTTACTCCTCATTCCTTTCTCTTCTTTCTTGTTCTCTTGTTCCCTGCCTGGTTGTTTTCTCTCCCTCTCTTTCTCTTCCCTCTCATTCCAACCAGCTGGGTTGGATTCCTGGTATGCTCACCTTCCCCTGTATCCTTTGAGATGCTTTCAGGAGCTCCTGATGAATTCCAGCTGTGACTCATCCCTGATACTGGGTGGGTCTTTTCCAGAGCATCCTCTGGGATGGCTGTTCACCTGCTGAGGTTGAAACTTTCCCACTCATTGGAACAGAGGAGGATCTTAGCCTGAGACAAATGAAAACCCAAACAGGTGTTTCATTTTGGGCAGGTCCATATCAAAGGGAATGCTCAGCCAGGAATATTTAGACACTCATGAGAATCAGTGACAGGCAGCTGGCCACGTCCAGGAAGCAGGATACAAAGGGGGAAGTTAGAGGCATCTCAAAATGGATAAGAACTTGCTAATGGTACTGCTACTCACCCTCCTCAGCCAAGGTAAAACAAGACTGGTTGCCTTGATAGACTCCTTTCTGATGATATTCAATCCCAACTCTGCTTTTATTCTATTTATCTTATTATTCTACTTTACTTGGAAGTTTTGCAGCTCTTTTTCTTATGGAAGAATCTTTACTTTTGTTTTGTATTTGTGCCAGGGGGAAAAACAGTATGCAGCTCTGTTTTGGAGCACTTTCTCTTAATCCAAACTCTTTTGGTCTTTTTTAGATTAGGTTTAACTGTTCTGTGTTGTTGGAGCCTTAGAATCTGTTTTACGTTTTCATTGAAGCGAAATTTTGTTAACATCTCTAACTTTCCCATCCATTCTGCTTTCTAACACGGCATTTCTCAGTCTTTGCAACTTTAAGGTGCATGGATTTCAACTCTCAGGATGCTCCCAGTCAGCATGCTACCTTGGGAATTCTGGAAGTTGAATTCTATACATCGTAAAGATGTCAGGGTTGAGAAACTCTGTTCTAACACATTCAGAGTGTTAGAAATAAAGGTTTTGCTTCAGAAGGGACTTTACCTTCAGCAATGCAAGATTGTTTATAACTGTAGGTCCCAAAGGTGCTTTTTCAGGAGGCAACTATGCTTTGTTTTTCCTTGAAGATGTTTCGCTTCTCATCCAAGAAGCTTCTTCAGTTCTGCCTGAATGGTGAAAGATGGAAGGTTTGATATTCCTTGCAGTCCTCTGGTCGTTAGCACTCTTTCTGAGAGTCATTGAGGCCACTTGGAGGTTTATCTGTGCCTTCAGAGTCACCTGAAGAATGCAAATGGGTTGTGGAACCTTCTTGGAACTGGGGAAGCCAAGCGACTTCAAGGAAAAATGACATCCAATTGCATTTTTAAAATGCACCTTTGGGAAACCATAACCTGGATGACTGAGAAATTCCATAGACATTGATATAGGCAATTTCCCTCCCCCCCCCACCCTCCATATATAGAATTCAATTCACAGCAATAGCTAAGTTGGCTCCGGAATATTGACGGCTGAAGTCCATTGTTGGAGAATATTTCAGTTGAAATACCTGGTGTAGATTATCCCAAAGGTGCTTTTTCAAGAGGCAGCTGGACTTTCTGGTTTTCCTTTGAAGACATTTCACTTCTCATCCAAGAAAATTCTTCAGCTCTTACTGAATGGTGGGGAATGAATGGATGTACACTCCTTGCAGACAGCTGGTCATTTGCATTTTTTTAGCGAGTTGTTAAGGCCACCTGGAGGTTTATCTGTGTCGTTAGGGTCATCTGAATGGTGCAAATGGGTGTGGAGCCTTCTTGGATCTGTTGAAAGGACTGTGTTATAGACTGAACCATGATCTGGATGATTGAGAATCTCCATAGACATCTAGTGAAAATAAAACCTGATAAGAGTTTATTGTGCAAAGAAAAATCAACAAGTTTAATGGATCATTGCAACTTAATAATTATTTGTAACACTTAGGACTGTTCAACTACCCATTGATGCTGGCCAACCCAAGTTCTGTGGACACTTGGAAGAAGTATGATAAACCTCAATGCATTGTTTGTATCCAGTTGCAATAACAGGGCAATTATTGAGCACATACAAACTGTAATAATAAGGCAAGAAGATCTGCAACAAGTTTGTCAGGTTTGAAAGAAAACATATTATAAAATATTAACATGAATATTAAAGTTTGTCCTGCCAATCAGTGGACAGACACCGTGTCCAGCCTGCAGATAAAGAAAACCTATCTTCATTTTTTTAACATGTGAAAAATAAAGTTAGCTGCTTCTTCCCAACTATGTTGCAAAATAAACAAGTCATCTACAAAATGATTGAGAGAAGAGACAGTTATATTCCTTTATAAACAGTTTTAATGTATTTTAGTTCAGGTAGGGTGTCTGTATAAGTAACTTGATATGTAAAATATTTCATTTTTTCAAAAGCTAGCAACTGATTTTTTTAAAAAAAGTTAAACAGCTTCTGGAGTTGGTTGAATTTCAGAATGCTCAACGCAGCTGGAATAAAGAGAGAACGTTCTGATGCTATTCAAAGTAATAGAACATATTGCTGGCGGTTCAGCCATCGATGTCCAACGGGGATTATTTGTGCATAATTGTATATCAGATTTTAACCTCCGTTCACTAGCTTGTGACAATTCCCCATTGAATTCAGTGGGACACAGGGCTGGGATGCTGGGGGTCTGCAGGGGTTTGGAGGAGCCCCTAGCTAGGATTCTGTGCAGTTCAGAGAACCCCCAAATCCCACCCTACCCACCCCATCCTGCCCATTCCAGGAATCCCCACATGGCCCATTTTGGATGAAGGTAAGTGCAAGGCCCACACAGAGGCTCAGGGAGGGCGAAAAACGGGCCTCCCGGAAGCTTGGAAAGGCCGGAAATGGGCCTGTTTCCGGCTTCCAGAGAGCCTCCGGAGCCCAGGGAGGCCATTTCTGGGGAGGGCAAAAACACACATCCCTGTGCTGTGGTGCAGGAGGCTGACTAGGCCACGCCCACCATGGCCACGCCCACCCAGCAACCAGCCAGAGAACCCCTTGCTAACATTTTTGAAGCCCACCTCTGGTGGGACAGATTTGTGAGAAAACATGCCTTACTTATCATGGAAATGTGCAAATTAACATAGATTAACATAAATATTTATGAAGGTGTTTTCTTCAGTGGTGAGATTCAAATTATGTTACTACCAGTTTTGTGGGTGTGGCTTGGTGGGCGTGACAGGGGAAGGATACTGCAAAATCCCCATTCCCTCCCCACCCCACTAACCTGCTTTCCAGCTCTGTTCTCCTGTGCAGGGCAACCAAAGAAGATCCAGCCAATCAGCTGGGACTTGGGAGGCAGAGAATACATGGGGGCGGGACCAGCCAGAGGTGATATTTGCTGGTTCTCCAAAATATTCAACATTTCCAGTTCTCCAAAACTGATGAGAATCTGCTGAGTGCCACCTCTGTTTTTCTTGTATTTGCGTGTTAGTGGTCAACACTGGCAGCCGGGTAGGAAAACTATATCCACGTGGGAATCGTTACATCCAGGTCAGCCTCAGGAACTAACAAACATAGGAAGCAACAAATGAAGACGAACTCAAAGTCAACAATGGGACTGGGAAAAAAAAAAGTGACTTAACCACCGTTATTTTTACTCTTATAACTCTTGCTGCATCACCAAGATCATGTGAACAAAACGGGATGCTTGGCAACTGACTCATATTTATGACAGTTGCTATGTTCTGGAGTCATGTAATTTCCCTTTGATGATCTCCTGACAAGCAAAGTCAATGGGGAAATTAGATTCACTTAACAATCGCGCTACTAACGTAAGAACTTCAATGACTTCACTAAACAACTGTGGCAAGAACGGTCGTAAAATGGGGCACAACTCACTTAACAACTGTCTTGCTTAGCAGTGGAAATGTTGGGCTCAATTGCTGTCATAAGTCGAGGACTACCTTGTGCTGAGTTGCCCATTGGGCTGAGTCTTCCTACGTTTTATTTGCTTGCGAGTTAGCAAGTTCTCTGAGGTTTCGTGGTGTTTTCTTGTCACCCTCTCTCTGCATTCAGTAAAAAGATTAGACTCATGTATTGCAATAACTGGCTTTAATAGTTTGGATTAATGCATTATGTAAGTCCAGGATTGCAGAAGTTGGTTGCTGGCTTAGCAAGTTACTTACCCGATGAGTTATTCAATAAACAACTCAATAAACAGTTTATTGCAAGATGCAATCCAGTCCCATATATTTCCTGAACTATCTGATAGATAGTAAACTATCTAGGTTTACTGGCAATAATAAACTAGCCTAATAGTGAAGCTGAGGAGACGTGTTTCTACTTGCCTAAAGTAGATAATAGCACAACACAACTCCACCCCTCAAAAGGCTACCTTAAACATCACTAAGTTTCTTCCAAGCTCAAATTCTGGGTTTAAAATTAAAAGCATTTCTCTCAACAGAAAGTTTCCAGTCTTCAGTGTTCTCTGTCACATAATTGCAAAGGCAGGATGATTATTACGGTGATGAATATGGGAAGAGATCAAAAAGGCAAAAATAAAGATGAACCCAGTTTCACATTTCTGGTTCCTGAAACTGGGTGTTAAAAGCAATTGCTATGAAAAGTTCGTTTCATAGCAATTGGGTTTCCCAAAAATCCTTTGGTTGCATGGTTTATAGTGCATGCAAAACACGTCCCCTTTAGGCATAGGCATTGTACTTATTTTGTATATTATTTATTAAATTTATGTGCCACCTATCTCACTGTTGAGCGACTTCCAAGTTCACAGGGCACAGATTTAAAAATATATGGAACATTTTTAATATACTCTGCATTTATTGTCTTCTTTCTTATCCAATCCATTTTGTTTCTTTCTTTGTAGCATTAAATAAATGCATAACAGAGGCTTCTAACCATTCCTTCCCTTCAGTTGCCTCTGTGCTTGTGTTCAGTTAAGGATTTGGATATTCCCTGAGTTGAGTGGACTATAAAAATCTTAAAGCAGGGGTGCCCAACCTTGGCAACTTCAAGACACATGGACTTTTAATTCCCAGTTGGATGGGGAATTCTGGGAGTTGAAGTGCACAGGTCTTAAGGGAATAAAGAGTACTACAGTCTTAAAGTAATTTTTCTTGTTTTCTTCCCAGTGTTTTGCCTGCAGTGTAATACATGCCATGGAGAATACAATTGTGTTGGACAGAACATGACCTGCAAAGATTCCTCAGCCAGCTGCACAACTTCAGTCCGAAAGGCACATGTCTGTGAGTGTCATTCGTCACAAGCATTGTCTGCATTGTGTGGTCCAAAAAAAATCAAGGTGGCCACAATGGTATAATCAAAGTTCTGCCCACTTTTCAAACTAGGTCGTAGAGCTTTGATTGTACTGTTGCAGCTGCCTTCTTGACCTGACCAGCAGATGCCCCTGTTTGTACAACACTTTTTTTGTCTTCTGCAAAGAAGTTGGAACATGGGTGGTTTGAACATAGCAAAACAATGGGCAGCTGTGTTGGAAAAGTCACTTTTGTGGGTTCCATTGTTTGCAAATGCTGCAATTACTGGTGTAGAATGCAGAGTAACAGAGTTGGAAGGAACCTTGGAGGTCTTCTAGTCCAACCCCTCCACTGCTCAAGCAAGATGTGTGGGGCCAGCCAGGGGTGAGATTTGGGGCAATAGTGGGATTCAAAATTTTTTACTACTGGTTCTGTGGGCGTGGCTTGGTGGGTGTGATAGGGGAAGATACTGTAAAATCTCCAGTCAGAGGTGGGATTTGCCGGTTCTCCTAACTGCCCAAAATTTCCGCTACCGGTTCTCCAGAACTGATCAGAACCTGCTGAATACCCCCTCTGGTTTGGGGGGTTCTTTGAACTGCTCAGAATCTTAGCTAGGGGCCTTTCTGAATCCCTGCAAACCCCCAGCAGCCCAGTCCTGGATATTGGACACCCCTAGTCCTTCTTTTCACTAAACTAGACACACCCAATTCCCGCAACTGTTCTTCATATGTTTTAATTTATGATTTGAAAAATCCCTGAACACTCATGATAGTACAGTCATCCCTGCTCTTTGAATTTCCTGGAGTGCAGACAGAGGAAGCAAGAAATAAGGGAAGTATAATGGTATGTGGGAAAGACCTTGGGACACTGAGCAATGAAAAGGGTAGAGAACAGTTAGATAAAAGACAACATAACTTGCAGCTGTATAGAAGGTGAGGCAGTGGTTCAGAAGAAACCCTCCCTAGTTTCTTGAGCAGTTCAGGGAGTAAATTATATCTTCAGACTGGCAAGATTGATGTTGGCATCCCAGATAGAAATCGCAACCTGATGAGCTAGTTCTATTTTATTGTAAAGTTATCTTGGCAGAATCTGTCAAGTCTGAAAGTACAATCCTCCACCCACAGCTTCCTTTACAACCCTAGAATTAAAAGGTAAAGGGTTCCTCTCACACATACGTACTAGTCGTTTTTGGCTTCAGAGGGTAGTGCTCAACTCCATTACAAAGCCAAAGAGCCAGCGCTCTCCGAAAATGTCTTCGTAGTCATGTGGCCAGCATGACTGAATGACAAAGGTGCACGGAACACTGTTACCTTCCCACCAAAGTGGTCCCTATTTTTCTACTTGCATTTTTACATGCTTTCGAACCGCTAGGTTGGCAAAAGCTGGGAAAAGTAACAGGAGCTCACTCCGTTATGTAGCGCTAGGGATTTGAACCACCAAACTGCCAACCTTTTTGATCGACAAGCTCAGTGTCTAAGCCACTGAGCCACCATGTTCTCTTACCCTAGAATTGGGGAGGGTCTTTTCTAAGCTTCTTGCCCCACCCATTGTCCAGTTGTAGACTATGCTGTCTCTTATCTGACCATTCCCTTGGTAACATTTCTCTGTCTGTCTCCCAAGGTCTTTCTCACATTCTGTTACAGTATTGATCTCCAAACCTGTCAACCTGAAGACTTGTGGATTTCAACTCCCAACTGGCTGGGAAATTCTGGGAGTCGAAATCCACAAGTCTTCATATTTGGAGACCTCTGCATTACAGGAAAGGATATTCAGTTTTCAAAGGATATTCAAACACAGGAAGAGAATTCAAGAGTTTTATTTGTCGAAATAAAACAAGGAAAACCAACTAATTCCATTCATGTTGTAGGGAGGCAGAAAGAAGTATTGGAAAAAAAACAGTATATCTATCCTGACCGGGTCGTGGATTCTCCAACCTAAAAAAAAAAAATCTTTCCATCTCTTCCTTTTTTTTCCTCAGCTTTTCTGGAATTCCAGACCGTGAGGAAAGGCTGCGCTCGACAGCTCTATCCATTTGAATCTTTTTCCGTAACTTCGCATCTTGTGACTCTCTCGTACCAAGCAAACTATTGTGCGGAGGATGGCTGTAACAATGAGACCTACTTCGGTGAGTCCTGAAGGGTAGTCCCTTCAAACTGGGCCAGGGAGGGGATCTTCCTCCCAAAAGAAGAAAGGCAGAGGAGGTTGTAGAAAATGTGTCCCTTCTGAAAGATGCAACATTCCCAGGTGAAGCTAAAGTGACTTCAAAAATGATTCTCACTTATTTATTCACTCATTTTTATTTATATCCCACCTTTATTATTTTTATAAATAACTTGACAGTGAATATATCTAATATTCTTTCCTTCTCCTATTTTCCCCACAACAACAACCCTTGAGGTCGGTTGAGATAAGAGAGAGGAATTGGCCTAAAGTCACTCAGTCAGCTTTCATAAGGTGAAACTAGAACTCACTGCCCCCGGTGATTGGCTCAAAATTACCCAGCCAACTTTTATGCCTAAAATAGGACTAGAACTCATCATCTCCTGGTGATTGGCCCAAAGTCATCCAGCAGGCTTTCATGCCTAAAGTGGGACTAGAATTCACCACTTCCTGGTGATTGGCTCAAAGTTACCCAGCCAGCTTTCTAAGGCAGGACTAGAACTCCCAGTCTCTTAATTTCTATCCTGGGGCCTTAATCACTAGATCAAACTGGTATTTTGAACAAAAGTACAATTCCTTGAATTTTCATTCAGCTGACTAGGAATTCTGGGGATTGGAATTCAGCACAAAGAGCATGAAGTTGGGAAAGGCTGCACAGGGGTCTGATATAAACCACAGTGAGGAAAAAACGACAAGTTGTGTGGTGATGTTACAATACAAATCTCCCGCTTTTTCACTTGCACCTGAAGTATATAAATCAGCTAATTTGCCAAGTGATGTTGCAAGGCACTTATTTGTCCCCCCCCCTCCCCTCAAAAAGATCCTTATGAAAGGTTGATATGTGGGATAAGGGCTTTGGTAGCCGTTTGTCCATCCTTCCTTTTGGGCAGTATTTATTCTTATTAGTTCATCACACAGTCGGCCAGATATTTGGACTGGATTTGTCATTTTTATCATATTGAGTCCTTCCCAAGGACCTTTGATAGACAAATGTTGATTGTTGGTATTTTTAGTATTATCTCCATGTGTTCAACTCACCTAAGCCACACTGGACTCTATGCTCTTCTTACCTAAAAACTTAATTCTATTCCCCCATTGTGACGTTGGGGGTAGAAAGTATGAAAATGAGACATTAGTTTGAGTTGAGCTGGGCTGGCAATCCACGGCGATTCTCTGCCAGCTTGAAAGCAGCTTCACATACTGGTCTTCCAGGTCTGTTTCTCCACAACTGAAGAACAGAACTTTCTGACTCAATTTGTAGAAATTCTCAGTCATCCAAGTCTTGGTTGTCCCAAAAGTGTTTTTTTCAGGAGGCAGCTGGACAGCGTTCTGACTCGATTGCACTTTAGTTCATTGCTAAGCAAGGATTTTTGTTTTTAAGAGGCTGTGGCTCCATTTCTCCATTAGAAGGAGCTCTTCTCCTTTGTCTTTCCAAACTTCTGAGCTTCAGGTCTTCTAAGGGGAATGATGACTTCATAGCTTTGCAGTTCCCCTTAGTAGTTTCTAGAGGAAAAAAGCAAAAAGATGAAATTGGCAAGAACCAGATAATTAGCCTTCCTTTTCCTTTTCCTTTTTTTAAAAAAAATATTGAGTGGGGATGGAAATGGCCTTGTTGCAAGATGTGGGGCAGCTGAGTTGGGAAGAAGAATTTGTTCTTGACTTCTGAAAGTATTTCAGACTTTTTCATTGATTGATCTATCAGGACAGGTCCTTCCTTATTTCTTCCTCTGACCATTAAGCCACTGGGGCTCCTCCCTCTCTTATCTCATTATTTCCTAGGCTGCATCTCTTCCCCTTGTCTCCCCAAGGTCATTCACACATTTTACTACAGAAACTGAGCAGGGTTGGGTTTGATTTGCACTTGAAAAGGAAACCACCCAGAACAGGGGTGTCAAACTCACAGCCTGTGGACTTGATGCATCACACTCTGGCCACACCCACCCCCAGTTTGGCAAAGAGGAAAAAGTCATGCTACATCAGATGGCGACAACGTGATGCCTTGAGTTTGACACCCTAACCTAGAAATATCAGGACTTGACTGGAAAATTGAAAAAGATCCCAGAAAATATATTGGCAAGCTATTTTTGAACATATGTTAACCAGAAACCCACAAAGACCTATCTTTAACTTAACCCCAACTGTACAACAGCTGGAACAGTGATTGGCAGTTAATTTCTACCCTTTTGTGTGCCTCTTCCCCAGTGTCTCATCCTGCCCCAACCAATCACATGCGCTGCCATACCTGTGCCTCTCAGGGAGCCTGGTGTCCTGAAGCTTCTCGCACTCAGATCAGCTGTGTTGGGCATCAGGAGCAATGTGTGGATCTTGACATCACTGGGAAGTTGGGTAAGTAGCTGACGAAAAATCTGGGAAAGAGAAAGAAAGAGGTAGGTAGATTGGAGATGGGGGCGAATGGCTGGATTAAGATGAATGGAAGAGTTGTACCACTGTTCTTAATTTGATTATTTGAATAATCTGTTTTACTGGAGGAGTGTGCATGCACATTATACTGAACCATACCTAACCAAAAATCTGAATTCAGACAACATGCTAAGATCCCCAAAAGTCAGCTAAGGTTCAAACTAGCCAGGCATGGCATGATACACAAATGCAGCTTCTAAGTTTGTCACTGACTTGTGAAATGCCCTAGAGGAACACAGATGATGAGAAGGGGGCATATGCCAACCAGATTCAGAGAAGCACACCTAAGGAAAATCAAAACAAAATTATGCTGTCAGCCCACAAAAAGATTTCTTAACATTGTTGTAGCCAAGGCCCATGTCATAGATTTGGTTGTGAATATAGCTTATATGTATATTGCATTGGGTTTGAGACCCCAAGAACCATGAAAGAGATGTGGAGTTACTTCTGAGCAGTTCCCTTTAATGTTCTTCACCTGAAGACAGAATCTTGCCAAAGTAAGCAGCTATTTGCATCATTATACATATAACTTCTTATACTCTCTTTCTCCCAACCAAACTTTGCATGCTTTGCTATCTTTTTGCCCTTTGGAATGCAACTTCTTCCTTCTGGAAAACCAGACTACATTCCACTGCAGTGGGTAGTAACTTTTACCACCGCAACACCCAACCTCCATCCCTGGATGATACCTTTATTTGGATTGACAAGGAATGTGCAACTTTTGCTAAGTCCTCCAGAACTATTTCTTAGTATACTACATAAGCAGAGAATGGGGACATTAAATAAAAGAGACCAAGCTGTGAGATCTGGTTCATGAAGCTAGACTGAAAGGCCATAACTTAGGTACCCCCAAGTGCTGAGATATGCCTTATTTAACCATTGTCCTCTCTCTCTGAGTAAAAAAATGATGAGGCAGGGATAACACTCAGTGCTGTGGATGTAATGGACCCACTCTATCAAACCTCCTTCTTAATAGGTCCGTATTCCAACCTCAAGCTGAAAGGCTGCACCAATCTCCCCCGGTGTGAGGATACTTTGAGCTTTTACTCAGGAAGCCGGACCATCCACGCCAGCTGCTGCAATACTCCGCTTTGCAATACCTTCACTCCAGGTAATCCTCCCCCTCAATTACATGTGGTACATAGGCAGAGGTGGGCTGCAACCAGTTTAACAACCGGTTCTATGAGTGTGCACAGCATTCAATAAACACCAATTTGAACCTCTCCAGTTCACCTTCTAACTCTCCACGCAAAGTAGAACAGCTGAGCGGTAAACCACTTTGCCGCATGAATCAGCTGAGTGGGAAAAGAAGGAAATGTAAGACAGGATAGGGAGGGCCAGCTGATCGGCATTCGTATGGTTCACTAGAACCGGTCTGAACTGGCAACAGCCCATCCCTCTGTATAGGAGTGCATCATTTCAAAATCCAAGGGTCACTTCCGGATGCATTTATTGGTTTACTAGACACCTGTGACTCACTGGGGTCATTGTTTCAGAGGTTTAGCAGCTTTCTCAATACCCTCAATATAGCAGAGCTTCTAAACCACTGGAAAAGTTTTTCAACATTTCAGGGAGATATTCAGAGACATGTCTGCCAGGAAAGTAGCCCATGTAGAATTGTACAGCACAGTCACACATTAGCAGCTGACCACAAAAAATATTTCAGGGAAAAGAAGTTTGCTCATCCATCTAGCTACAATAGGGATAGACAGAGACGGCAGCTCATTTTCATTTATTTACTTACTTATATCTCGCCTTTACTGTTTTTACAAATAACTCAAGGCGGTGAACATATCCAACACCTTCTGCATTCTATTTCCTCCCTCCCTCCCCAACAACAACAACCCTGTGAGGTGGGTTGGGCCAAGAAAGAGGAACTGGTCTAAAGTCACCCAGCTGGGTTTTATGCCTAAAATGAGATTGGAACTCACCATCTCATGGCCCAATGTCGTCCCCCCCACCGCCGGCTTTCACGTCTAAGTCTGGACTAGAATTCACAATCTCCTGTTTTCTAGCCTGGTGCCTTATCGGCCTTCTCTTCGCTTCCTCATTTCCCCTTGCCAACCACCAAATGCTTCTCAGCAAGAAGGAAATTTGCAAAGGTGGAAAATTTGCAAAGGTAGGTTTCCAAACAAACCAAGTTTTAAAACATAGCATGGATTGCATCTGATCTATGCACAAAAGAGAATTCTGGGCAGCTTATGTAGGTCATTGTGGAGAGAGAGACTCTCTGAAATCTCTTATTTGTGTGAAGCGGTACCCTCCTGGTTTGACTTTTCCTATGAACAGCCTGAAACTCAATGTCCTGATCATGTCACACAAACGGTCATAGATGTTTCCTGCTTCGTATCTACACTTCCTTCAGACTTGCACCTGGAAAGCCAGGCTCCAAACGGATTGGAATGCTACAGCTGTGTGGATGGACAGGGCTCCAGTGGTAGATGTTCCAACAAGACCATCTCCAAAGTGAAGTGCACCGGCGTTCGTAACATGTGCCTGGAAGGAATTGGCAACAGCCGTAAAGGTGAGTGTTTGATCTTTAGAAATTTTCCACTTTGGCTTATATCAGGGTCTCCAAATTTGGCAACTTTAAGACTTGTGGACTTCAACTCCCAGAATTCACCAGGCAACAATTTTAAGACTTGTGGATTTCAACTCCCAGAATTCCCCAGCCAGCATGCCTGGCTGGGGAATTCTGGGAGTTGAAGTCCACAAGTCTTAAAGTTGCCATGTTGCCATAAGCCTTAAGGTTATATAAGGCTTATATAATTTGCTAAATGTGGGATAATATAATATCCTGGCTCACATAACATGTTTTGTCCAGGCCTAAACCAAGAATGCCTGATTCAACATGCCCCGTTAATAGCCAGGATTCCCCAATGCAACCACAAATTGCCCTACCCTGTTGGAGACTTGGCTAATGTGGTGTGCCAATCCTGAAGTTTAGTTCCATTAAGTCTCGAGGACATTAATTCCTATTTGTCAGATGCTACTTTCCAGCAGTTGAAAAGTAAGTGGAGTTTACAAATTAGAAGGCATCTCCTTAGGGATCAAAATAGTTATAGCATTTAGACTTATATACCACTTCACAATGCTTTACAGCCTACTCTAAGCGGTTTACAGAGTCAGCGTATTGCCTCCAACAATCTGGGTCCTCGTTTTACCGACCTCAGAAGGCTGAGTCAACCTTGAACTGGTCAGGATTGAAATGCGGGCAGTCAGCAGAATCAGCCTGCATTACTGCATTCTAATCACTGCACCATCACGGCTCTTCGTGAAATGCATGAAACTGCTGAGAGCTAAAGTACAGATAAACTATGGTCACATGATCAAAACTTGAGCACTTGGCCACTGGCAAGTATTTACAACCGTTGCGGCATGATCATCATTTGGAATTTTCCCAGCCAACTCCCAACAAGCAAAGTCACCGGGTAAAGCTGGATTCACTTAATTACTGGATGATTCACTTAACAACTGCAGTGGTTTGCTTCAAGGTGTGGCAAAAAAAGTTGTAAAAAATTGGATGATTTGTTTAATAACTGCCTTGCTTAGCAACAAAATTTCTGGTCTCAATTGTCATTGTAAGTCTAGAACCACCTGCAAATGTGGTACAATTCACAAATTCCCCAGCATAGTTTTCTCTCTCTGTCTCCTTGCCACACCATCACCTGCAAATCCAGTGACAGGTAAGTCTTGGTTGTTAATATAACAGAGGGTCATGGAAGAGTAGAGAAGAGTAAAGTAAAATAAAGTAGAGTAGAGTAAAGTTGAGTGTAGTGTAGAGTAGAGTAGAGTAGAGTAGAATAGAATAGAATAGAATAGAATAGAATAGAATTGAATTGAATTGAATCTGGAAGGGACCTTGAAAGTCTTCTAGTCTAACCCCCTGCTCAGGCAGGAAACCTTATAACCCATTTCGGAAAAATGGTTATCCAATCTCCTCTTAAAAGCTTCCAATGTTGTTGAGACTATTGTACAGTCCTAGTTCATGGACCTGCTCATTCTGGAATCCCATCCCATAGTCAATTCTTGAGTCCAGAATGAGTCCTATTTACCAACAGTGGATGTGTCAGTGGCCTGGATTTTATCTCAATTTGGGTCCCTTCATCCAGTGTTATCCAATATATTCAAGAGACACCAATTGCTGGGTGATAAGGAGCAGGAAAGCTAGGTGGCCTCAGCATTCCCATGTGCCTCACCCCAAAGCTCTGGATGACCATCTCCAGATGTTGAACTGCATGGAGAAAGGGTGGGTGGGATAGTACCCGGTGTGATCTCACAAATCAACAACTGAGGAGTCAGGCAATAAGAAGAAGATAAGGTGAACCCAAACTACTGCAATAAAGTACCCTCAAGCTTAATTCTAAGGATATAATGATTGATGTCACCCAAAATTACCAAGAGGCTCAGGAGAATGAGAAAAACCACACACTTTCCACCCCCACCCAGTTCCCAGAAGAGGTCATCAATCAAAGTGATGAAAGCAGTTTCTGTTCCATTTTCTTGGTCAAAAGCCCAGCTGAACTGAGTCCAGCATGTTGTGCAAAAGAGATGTATCAAAACCTGAAATCGAAGCTACTGATTCAGTCTGGGGACTGGGTAGTTTGTTCAGCACCGGCTTCAGAAGGCAGCATGGGCTGGGAGGAATTGCCACCGCTTCAATACTAGCAGTTAGTACAAAGGATCTATTCTGTATATTGCAGTTACACTCAGACAATTTACCCACAGAATCACTGGGATATAAGAGACAAGTCTAACCACAATTTTTGCACTTCCCTTTTCATCTTGCTAAAAGGACGACAGTAGAATAGAGAACCACAAAGTTTGCATGTTTAGATGGTCATAAGATAGACTAGACCAGGGCTCTCCAAACTTTGTAACTTTAAGAATTGTGGACTTCATGCTGGCGGCGGAATTCTGGGAGTTTAAGTGCACAAGTCCACAAGTCATAACACTGCCAAATTTCGAGACCCTGGACTAGAACTTAGACAACCAGTGACAGTCTAGAAACCTGGCAACTTTGAGACTTGTGGACTTCAACTCCCAGAATTCCTCATGCTGGTTGGGGAATTCTGGGAGTTGAAATCCACAAGTCTTCATGTTACCAAGTTTGAAGATCCCTGGGCTAGAAACTTAGACAGTCCATGACTCCAGAATGGAGACATATCTTAACTCCTGGGGGAGGAGGCTCACTCAGTCTCTTCCAGGTCTAATCAACTCTTGGCTTGATATTGTTGGCTACTCTCCTTCTCTCAGTCAGGTTTCCAAGTGATGAAATCCATTTAAAAAGAAAAGAGCAAAGTCCATCTTCTAAAACAGTTTTTTTCATTTAGAAAAACATCAAATTGGCAAAGTCTGTTGTAATTCCAGATCTGACACAATCCAGAATTACACCACATAATATTGCAAATTAGAGACAGCCCCCAAAAGTCACATTCCCCAATAGAAATAAATCAATGTTTCCTGGTGTCATCAATCTCCACCTCCAGGTCACAGCATGGTCAGCTTTTGTTCCCAAAGGAAGAAGAACCACCTAGCCTAAACAACTCTATCTATTTCCACTCCTCCCCCCTTAGGAATGTGACAAGCCCGAAACCCTTCCCCCCATAACTAGCAAAGAGAAAGAAAGAAAAGGAATGTATAATAAGGCTAAATAAAATGACTACACATATATCAATTTTGGGCTTGACACTCTCCTTTTCCTTTCAGCTGGGGAAGAAGTGAGCTTGGTGACTTTCAAAGGCTGTGCTTCCCCCGCCATGTGCCAGAGCTCTCTCTTAGAATTGGTGCAGGAGCTGGAAGATGCTGACATCATCTGTTGCCAAGGGAATCTCTGCAACAGCCGCATTGTCGATGGTGTGATCACGGAATCCCGAGACCCTGCTGACAGCCCCAAAAACACTGAGGATGTAGGATGTGTCACATTCGACTCCAAGCCATCTGAGCCTATACCCAAATCTGATTGCTTCTATTCAGATGAGATGGAAGATCTCATGGTGGTGGTGGACTCACCTCATGGTGAGAGCCCATCTCCTAGAAACCACACTGATAAGGAGACTGTCTACGTGGTTGATGAAAAGAAAGTGAGTGAGAATTTGGTCAATGAGAGCAATGTCCGACCTTCGTCCCATCATGACCACACCTTCGTAGGTGGAAAACCCTATGAGGAGACTCTTTCTGGAAATTCTTCTGAAAGCAGAGAAACTACTGGTGATTCACATACTGGACATTTTTCTACTGGTGATTCACATACTGGACATGGTTCTTCAGGCAGCTCCTTAGCTACAACAAACCTGGAGACAAGCAATTTGACTTCTGGTTACTCTGGTGGTGTTGCTTTACTGATACCATTCATTGTTCCCAAGAGAAACAAGACCGCTTCTCCTACGACTCCCTCCTCCATCAAGACAAGTACCTCCAAAGAAGTTTTGATAGCTTCTAGCAGTGATAAGGATGTAGCGCGTGACAAATGTGAGACAAAGGAGAAGTGCCTCAGCTCTGGGGGACACTTCATAGTCACCAACGAGAAGGACCATGAAGGTTCTTCTTCCAGCCACCCTGCATCTTCTTCTCATGGAAGCAGGACCCCAGTAAACACCTCCAGCTCTGCTGAAGATGCTCCCAATGCTGGCAACTTTCTTAGAGAAGGAAGCAATCAAGAATCAGAATTCTATTCCTCATCCACTGAAAACATACATAATGCTTCTGTTTTAGCCGTAGAAGAACATGGAGCTCCACGTTCTCCTGCCACTAATACCTCAGAAAGCACCAACATGGAGCATGGCTATGGAACATCTGGAGGTGACAACTTCATCGTTGATAATAGTATTCCCGAATCAACCCCCACCAGCCGTAATGCAACTTCAGATAGCCTGGCCAGCAATGTTCTTCCCAGACTTCCCATCACATCTATAGATAACAGCTCTTTCATTGTAGAAGGCAAGTATGGAACAAATGCTTCTGCAGCAGCAAACACCGAGTCCAACTCCATCCACAATCCTGGAATGGGCCTTGTTCTGGCACCTAGTACCTCCCGTCCCAAAACCAAGACTGCGTGCAACCAGACAGGGTGTGAAAACCCATCTAAAGTGAACCTGATGACTTCATTTGGAGCAGAAGAAGAAGAAGCTATGAGGAATGCTAGCACCTCATTCTTCAGTGATCCTAAAAGTCCAGAACACAACACAACGGTAAAAGAGCAACACAAGAGTGCAGCTCTCGGCCTCACCACAAATTTGGGGCTCTTCTCCCTCACTCTTTTGTTAGCTGCCCTTAATTAGTTTGTCGTGATGGAGGAGGAAAGCACATTCACTTGAAGGGTGACCCAGGTGTCTGGGATTTTATCCCAACCCGCTTCAAACAAAGAACACAGGAACTTGGGTGGTTCCCACATCCACAGCGTTTACAAAAGGCGTAGGGTGAAATTTGCAAATGAGGAGCTAGATTAAAATTTGGCAAACTTCAGTTTTGCAGCAAGAGAATGTGTGTGTGTTTATATTTGTGCAGGACAGAATGTACCATACAAAAATGTATACTATAAAGGAATGGGATTTTCCCCCCCTGCTGTAAGGAACAGGATTGCTTCATAAACCTTGGATACTGTGTAGGGTTGAGCATATATTCAGTTGGATTTGATTCAAAGGGAACTTGATATTGACTCTGGATTAATTCAGTTTGGGATGTTTCTGTGGGAACCTTGATGCTCTCCAAGCTTGCTTGTTTTCTTGCAGACATTTCATTACCAAACTGGGTAACATCATCAGTGCACTGATGCTTCTGCACATGAATGCATATTTCTGTGTAGCCACTGAAACAGCTTTTTTTCCCACTTACCAAAGAAACCCATTTGGATGTTTCACTTTGGGTATCAAAAATTGCTGTGTTTTCCAAATCGATTCAGTTTTCCCAAATGCACAATTCAAATCTGATGTCCAACACAATTTGCACAAATCACCTGGTACTGAGAAGACTCCAGATTAAATCCTGCTATTTTTTTTCTATTTTTACACTTCTAAAATTGAGTGTTGGAGAAGACTCTTGACAATCCTATGGAAATAAACCAGTGTGTCATAGAACATATCAATCTAGAGTTCTCACTCAAGGCACAAATGACCAGGCTCAAATGATTTACTTTGAACCCATCATGCAAAGGCCCTGGCTCTCTTGAGAATTTCATAATGCTGGGAAAGATGGAAGGAAACAGCAAACAGAGGATAACCAGTTGCAAAGTAGATGATTACAATAGTGATTGGAAGATCTGAAGGATCAGGTTGAAGACAGATCCTTCTAGAGATCCATCTGTAGGGTTCCTAAGAATCCACACTGATTTGATAGCACATAACCAATACTTTTATTAAATAGCCACGTAGCAGAAGGTTTATGGAGATTCTTAGTCATCCAGATCATGGTTGTCCCAAAGGTGCTTTCTTAAATAGGTAAATGGACTTTCTTGGTTTTTTTTTTTTTTCTACCTTGAAAACATGTCGCCTCTCATCCAACAAGCTTCTTCAGTTCAGTTCCGCTACAACTGAGGAAGCTTTTGAGATGAGAAGCTTTGGAAAAAGCACCTTTGGGATACTTCGCAGAAGGTGTAGCTTGATTCTAAACCAGCATGTCCAAGCTTGGCACCTTTAAGACTTGCAGACTTCAAATCCCAGAATTCCCCAGCCAGCAAACCATAGCCCAGCTGGCTGGAGGATTCTGGGATTTGAAGTCTGCAAGTCTTAAAGTTGCAATGTTGGACATTCCAGCTCTAAACAGCAACAAACATTATGATCTTCTCCATTCTTGGAAAATATGGCAGTTGTAGTCCAACACATCAGAACCAAGGCAGGCTGAAAGAGTCTGCCTCCATGACTGAAAGAAAACCTCTTTGTAAGACTGTTTCCGACATGCCTTTATTGCGCCACACTCTTTGCTCATCCTCTGTTGACTTTTGATTGGTGTTGTATAAAAAAAGGATACTCCAAGATCTTTGCTCATCGAAGTGCTTAACCAAATAAGGCCAACATAAATAAAGGTTTTAAAAAGACAGAAACTGTTGCTTCTGTTTTTTGTTTTTCTGTTCTATTTCCCTTGAATGAGACATTTCAAACTCTGTGGATTTTCACACAAAATGGTGCAATTCTACCACATCACAAACATGCCCCAGTGATCTTGCTCTTCTGCCTTGCCCCCACGAAATGTCCTTTGTCCAAGAGCAGATCTAAGATCAGAGATGCCAAGATGGTGGTGGGATGTGTGTACAAGGGGCATGGCAAAATGGGGGGCATGACAAAAGCAGTGTCCCATCTCTTCAAAGAATATTTCACAGTATGCAGGCAGTTTGTCATAGTTCCAATCTACTTTAAAAAGCTTTTCTGTTAAGAAGTGATCTTCTGCTATAAATGTCATTGTATGGAAGACTGTTCCCATTCGTTCACCCCAGAAGTAGGATTCAGCAGGTTCTGACCAGTTCTGGAGAACCGATAGCGGAAATTTTGAGTAGTGCAGAGAACTGGCAAATACAACCTCTGACTGGCCCCACCAACCTCATCTATTCTCTGCCTGCCATTGAGTCCCAGCTGATCATTGGCTGGGTCTTCTTTGGTTGCCCTGCACAGGAGAACGGAGCTGGAAAGCAGGTTAGTGGGGTGGGGAGGGAATGGACAGTTTGCAGTAAACTTCCCCCAGGAGTGGGGAGGGAATGAGGATTTTGCAGTATCCTTCCACTGCCATGCCCACCAAGCCATGCCCACAGAATCGGTAGTAAAAAATTTTGAATCCCACCACTGGTTCACCAGTCCTACATGCAAGGGTTTCTGCAAAAGATCAAGAGAATAAATACAGTTATGGGATTGGAACCTTTTGTTACCATCTTCATTTTGTGAACCCCATCTCTGCAGACTTCTCTGCCTATGTATTTTTAGCAGAATAACAGAGTTGGAAGGGACCTTGGAGGTCTTCTAGTCCAATCCCCTGCTCAAGCAAGAAACACTATATTATTTCAGACCAATGGTGTCCAATCTCCTCTTAAAAACTTCCAGTGTTGGAGCATCCACAACTTCTGGAGGCAAGTTGTTCCACTGGTTAATTGTTCTAACTGTCAGGAAATTTCTCCTTAGTTCTAAGTTGCTTCTTTCCTTGATTGGTTTCCACCTGTTGTTTCTTGTCCTGCCCTCAGGGGCTTTGGAGAATAGCTTGACTCCCTCTTCTTTGGGGCAGCCCCTGAGATATTGGAACACAGCTATCATGTCACCCCTAGTCCAAACCCATGCTCAAGAAGACGGTCACCTTCCATTTCAGACAAGCAGCTGTCCAGTCTCTTCTTAAAAACCTCCAGTGATGAAGAACTCACAACTTTTGGTGGCAAGCTGTTCCACTGGTTATTTGTTCTCACTCTTAGATAGCTTCTTCTTAATTCCAGGTTGGTTCTCTCCTTGATTAGTTTCAAGGAGAAGTTTCAAAGAGCTGGATAATTTTATCCAAAATTCATTAACTCATTCTTGGAATCAGGCCCAGCAAGAAGGGAGAATTTGATTTTTAAAAAAATCCACTAGTATTTTTTTTTTTAGTATGTATTTGATTTGTCAGTCGCTTACAAGATACAGGCATAAGAATAAATATAATTTTGAATGCATGAGATAGATACTTATAAGAAAAATAAAAAACAATAGGACAGGGATGGTAGGCACGTTGATGCGCTTATGCACGCCCCCCTACAGAACTCTTAGGAAAGGGGTAAGGTCAATAATAGACAATCCAAGGTTAAAGTTTTTGGGGTTTGGGGAAGAAACTACAGAGTCAGACAGAGTATTCCAGACCTTGACCACTCTGTTGCTGAAGTCGTATTTCCTGAAATCAAGTTTGGTGCGGTTTACCTTGAGTTTGTATCTATTGCGTGCTTTTGTATTGTTATGATTAAAGCTGAAGTATTCACTGACAGGTAGGATATTGCAATGTATGATTTTATATAGTAGCAATGGCAATTCTTTGGATTCCTAATTTAGTAGAGAGGCGATGAAACATTTCTGCACACACCTGTATGGATGGCCTGACTCCAAGTCACATACCTGGGATAATCCAGCTCAACACCACAGCCAATCCCAATGACTTGAAGATTTGGAATGTGACTTGCAAACTCAAGGGCTGATTCAGAGAATCACCAAATTATGGAATCACAAGTTTGAAAGGAATTGTTTCAGGCTATTGACTCCAACGTCATGATGCTTGCAGGAATTCAAATCCAGCTGTCAGGTTTAGCTCCGCTCAAGATCCAAGAAAGAAAACCTTAGACTCCATTTTTATAGAGAAAAGGACTTTTACTGAAGTTGAAGTGTCAGCATCAGAAGAAATACAAGATCTGAAGCAGAAGGCAAGAAAATTACATATGGAAAGTTATCCCATGTCCCCACCCTCAATAGTTCAAACTAGACCTTGGCCGAGAAAAGATAAGTGGCTGCATCTGTGCAGTAAGCAAGAAAGCATAAGAACTTGTGCAATTCACCAACTTCATCCTCCAGCACCAGGGGTGGGATTCAAATTTTTTAACAACCGGTTCTGTGGGTGTGGCTTAGTTGGTGGGTTTGGCTTGGTGGTCATGTGACTGGGTGGATGTGCCATGTTATTGGCTGGGCATGGCCAACTCAGTATCAGTCACATCGAGGCACGTATCTCCTCGCCTGGCCTCTCATGACTGTGGGGATGCTGCAAGTCGTAAGTGTGAAAAAGGGTCATAAGTCACTTTTTTCAGTGCCATTGTAACTTTGAATGGTCACTCCAAACAAGCAAAGTACCAGCAAAGGAAGGAAAAAAAACTCCAGAGAAGTTCCAGAGACAGGAAGTCTTGTCAAGAATGGAATAAGGGTTAACGGAGAGGCAGTTTCTATAAGCAACACCAGAATGTTTCCTTCCTGCCTTCCTTACAGGATTAGGCCAGTGATTTCTTCTAACAACCGGTTCTCCGAACTGCTCAGAATGTTAACAACCGATTCTAGCGAATAGGTGCGAACTGGTAAAATCCCACACCTGTCCAGCACCCTTCTCTCCACGAGGCCCAATTATTCCTCAACCCCACCCCCCATTTCTATGGCAGCTGGGAAGAGACAAGCAGAAGAATAAATTTTGGAGGCTGACACCAACCATCTCCAAGGAACTGCAAACCAGGTATATTGATGCAGAAATACTAACAATTGCAAAGGGCTTACAACCTTTTAAAGCACCACTGTATACTGTCTGCTAGCAAAATGTTTCTCAGTCTTGGCAATTTTAAGAAGTGTGGACTTCAAGTTCCACACTTTCTTAGACATTCTGGGGCTCTGGAAGTTGAAGTCCATACTTCTTAAAGATGCCAAGATTGAAAAAACACGTCAGATCTAGCATGATCTAGTCCCCATAGTGTTAATGCAGTAATAATGAAGACACAAGTCACTTCGGTGATAGCTGGCGGATGTGATAATTCTTGCAGATCCTAATGAAACCCTGACCATTCTCACTGTCCTTCTCCAACCTGTTCAAGGACATCACAGTCCATCTTAAAGGAGGGTGCCCAGAACCTAACATAATATTCAAGACTGAACACTGCCTGCTTTGGAAACTATTTATATTGATGGAGCCTAAAATTAAATTTGATGGTTATTTTTTAAAGTACAACACATTCCTGTCTCATATCCTGTGTGTAATCAATTACAGCTGCAGGACCTTTTTTTCACTTCTGTTACTAAGCTGTATTCTTTGTTCTGTTTTCTGTGTTTGATCTCTTTCCGAATGCCAAACTTCCTCTCTGTTAAATTTCCTTCGTTTATTTTCAACCAGAGAAAGTCATCTGAATTTTATTTCTGTCTTGTAACACATATAAGCTCTTTCACCTAACTTCACCTATAAGTTTGATACGTTCCCCTACCTCTCATCTAACCACTAACAAATCTACCCAAATCTTTACAAGGTGGGTTTTTTTAGAGGGGAGAATGGTCATAACCAAAACCCTCAATTAATTTCCTGGCAGTCAGTGGCATCATGCAACATCTCAAACTATGGCTAATTTAATCAAAGTCTTGAAATAATCCTCAGTTGACTCTCTTAACATATAAGTCAGAAATCATGGTTTGTCGAATATAGTAACTGGCTTCACATTAACCCTAAGCCAGTGCAATACGTCTCTCCCTATCTTTATATCGATCTATCTATATTATCTATCTATCTATATTATCTATCTATCTATCTATCTATCTATCTATCTATCTATCTATCTATCTATCTATCTATCTCTATTATCTATCTATATTTATTTATCTATCAACTACACTATCTATTATCTGTCATCTATCTTTCTATATCTATCTATTTTTCTATCTAATCATCTCTCATCTATATTTTATTCAGTTTCTACAGCCATCAATTCAAGCAAGTCCCTCTTGATTCTCAGCTACCCAACACAGCCACACTAAATTTGTGTGCAAAATAGAGGCAGGGGAAGACAAATCAAATTTAAGTTCATTTTATTACATTACTGAATGTTTTTCGGCTAAGGAGCACCAGGGTGGCATGTGTGGATCCTTCACCCCTCCCTGCACTCATTACCTGTTCTCACAACAACTCTGAGAATGAGCAATGCTGAGATATTTATTTGGCTGGCTGGGGCTCTCAGGGGATCCAATATGGCTGGGCGGTCATCCAGATCTCACGAAATTAGACCCCCATCATGGCTGAGTGGTAATACTGTCAGCTGAGATATCTGGAATTTGTAGCTCTGAAACATCAGAAGTAGAGCAGAGTCTTTTCCCCCTCCCCAATGCAAAGATGTTTTTTAAAATCAAAAGGGGGAGAAAGAAAGAAAGGATGAAGTGAAGAATGGGCCCCCAGGATAAATAAAGGATAAAAGTATGGGCATCCATTGTAGGGTTGGATTATTTCCATCTTTGCTCTCTCTCTCTTCCTCCTCCATCCTTCTCTTCCTGCCTTCCTCCCTTCTGTGCTTTCAGCCTTCCTCTCTTTTCCTTCCTTCTTCCTTCCCTCCCTTCCTTTTTTCCTCCTTCCTCCCTTTTCCTTCTTTCCTTCTTCCCCCCCCTCTCATCTTTCCTCTTTTCCCTTTTTCCTCNCCTTTTCCTTCTTTCCTTCTTCCCCCCCCCTCTCATCTTTCCTCTTTTCCCTTTTTCCTCCCTCTCTCTTCCTCTCTCTCACCTTTTCTTCTTTCCTCTTCCTTCCTCCCTCCCTTCCATCCTTCCTGTTTTTCTCCTTCCCTCCCTTTTCCTTTTTTCCTCCCTCTCTCTTCCTCCCTCTCTCTTCTTCTCTCCGTCCTTTTCTTCCTTCCTCTCTTCCTCCCTCCCTTCCATCCTTCCTGTTTTTCTCCTTCCCTCCCTTTTCCTTTTTTCCTCCCTCTCTTCCTCCCTCTCTTCTTCTCTCCATCCTTTTCTTCCTTCCTCCTTCCTTCCTCTCTTCCTCCCTCCCTTCCATCCTTCCTGTTTTTCTCCTTCCCTCCCTCTTTTCCTTTTTTCCTCCCTCTCTCTCCTCCTCCCTCCCTCTGTCCTTCTCTCCCTCCCTCCCTTCCCATTGTCTTCCTGCTACCCAGCTCTCCTGCCAGACATCTGGTTGATGGCGAGGAGATTCTGCAACCCTGGTGAGGTCCCTCCAGGCCAGACTGACTCAGGATGACTGAAATTCTGTGAAGGAAGAGGTGGGGAGGGGAGGTTGAGTGTTAACAAAACCGAGATGAAATAACTTCCCACCGTTTCCTCTTCTTTTCTGGCAAACCAAACTAAGGGACCACTTCCATTTATTCTTCTCCTGCAGGGATTTAATCTAACTTTGGTAAGAGGAAGCATTAAAATGCGTTAGAAGGAAGGCGAGACGGAAACTTGTCATGCTGGATTGACACCAACCAATTGAATATATTTGATTGTTTCATTAATGTATATGGGTTTCAGGAACATATGGCTTTCCAGAAGTTGCTAAATCATAGTTCCCAGCATTCTTCACCACCATTGTCTATAATGGCTGCAGATCAGAGGTAATATTTAGCAGGTTCTGACCAGTTCTGGAGAACCGGTAGCAGAAATTTTGAGTAATTTGAGAAATCTGAGAAATGTCAGAGAACCGGCCAATGTCACCTCTGACTGGAGATTTTATAGTATCCTTCCCCTGCCATGCCCACCAAGCCACACCCATAGAAGCGGCAGTAAGAAAAATTGAATTCCACCACTGCTGCAGATGGGAACTGTAGTTCCATAATTCTACAGGGTCTTTCTCTCCCTCCCTCTCCGTCTCATGTCTGTCTCTCACACACACACAGACAGTCTGTCTCTCCCTCCCTGTCTTTTTCTCTCTCTGTCTCTGACTCTGACTCACACACACATACAGAGAGAGAGAGAGAGAGAGAGACAGACAGACAGAGATAGAGAGACAGTCTGTCTCTGTCTCTCTCTCTCTCTCACACACACACACAAATGTCTCTTTCTCTCTCTCTCTCTCTTTCACACACACGCGCACACATACACACAACACACACACAAACACAGAGAGAGTCTCTCTGTCTCTGTCTGTCTCTGTCTCCTTCCTCTTATCATTTAAAATAATGCTACTTTATATCAAGAAACTTAAAAAATCATCATAATTTTACAAGAGATTCAGGGAATTCAGGGAATTAACTTTTACAAGACATTCAGGGAATCCATGAACATCCTTACGCTTAGGAGTGCAATCCTCTTAATTTTTTTCTACTACCGGTTAGGGTTGGTAAGGCAGCTGGCTTCACACATTCCCAGTCTAGTTGGCTTCACACATTCCCACCCTTTGGTCCTGGCCACAAATGGGCGTCTCAAACTGCAAAAAGAGATCTTTGAGCCTAGAAAGAAAGTCTTGCAAAAGTTAACTTTTCCCATTTTGCTCCCTGCATAAATATTTTCCTTGGAGGGCATTTTAGTTTCTACTATGAGAATCCCATGGCAGACTCCAGGGCTGCATAATGTTCAGTGGTTTTATTGTTTTTTTTCATGCAATGTCTAGTGGGCTTGTCTTTCCCCCCTCCCATTGTTATTTTTAATAATAAGAGACTCCATAAACCTCATGAGAAAAATCACTGGAATGAAAATAATTTTTTTTTAAAAAGCATTGCATGCTAAAAACAAATAAATATGAATTATTGACGTAGAAGAAATGAAACAAAATGTTCATCTCCGTTCCGTTATCCACTCTTGCATTTTATAAGATGGATAGATATGTGTGTGTGTTCATGTGCTTTGCAAATACAACAATATATGAAAAATGCTTAGATCACTTCCCCCGTTTTCAAGCCAATGGAGTTTGAATCACGGTTGACAAAGGGCTTCCTTTTAGCTAATGCTAAAATCTAACCACAAGTGCTAAGATTCAAACCAAAAGGTTCTTTCTGGACTTGTATTAAAAAAATCATATAACCCTCCTCTACTCCTTCCAACAGCTTTTGCAAAATGCTGGATGTATAAGTAAATGCTGAACCCCTCCTTAACAATAGTTGGGGTTACTTACAGGTAATCTTCAATTTAACAAACATTCATTTAACAATTAGGACATTGGGGGAAAAAGTGACTTGCAACCAATCCTCATAGCATCCCAAAGTGAAGAGATTCCAACTGAAGAGAATGTAATTAGAAAAATATTAGACTGTGCAGAAATGAATAAGTTAGCACTTATTCTCTTGGAATAAGTTCCAAGAGAAGGAACAAATTGGATATTATATGATGTAGGATTTATTTTATCAATGGTTGGAAAACAAATATGGAAGTTAGAAATTAAAGAAGCCTAGTGCAAAATAGTAAACATGTGGTAAGAATTAAAAATGTTAAGATGGGGAATGTTATAAGAATTAGATATATGATGTAGATTAGTATTAAGTAAGAACAGAATATGAAAGCTAAGCAATGAATATGTATAAACTAGAATGGTTATACCCAAACAACACAGTGTTCAAATAAAAGGTGATGTTTGTATGTATAAACAAAATTTTTAAAATATATTAAAAAGAAAGCATCCCGACAGTCACATGATCAAAATTCAGGCACTTGGCAACCAGTGTGTATTTAATAAACAGGTAGTCCTCGACTTAGGACCATAAATGAGCCCAAAAATTTCAGCTGCTAAATGAGACATTTGTTAAGGGAACTTTGCCCCATTTTACAACTTTTCTCTGGTCTCAAGTGCTAAAATACCTCTGGAGGTAAGGCTATACAGCCAGTCACATCCCTTCATAAGGACATTAATCATTTGGCATGACAAAATACCAAAAGTACACACAGGTTTCTGGACGTGGATGTGCAAATAATAGATCATCTTACCAGGAGAACACACACACACACACACACACAGTGAGGGAGGGAGGGA
>BHFT01049304.1:0-18874 GCA_004320025.1 Laticauda laticaudata | reverse complement strand
TTTTGTGCAGCTCAAAACTTCTTGCGCGGATGAAATTGCAGTGGACGGATGCTCAATGGATAGAGCGTATGAAACACATGTGCAGTGAATACACAACGGATGTGTAGCGTTTTCCAACGGATGGCAAGCTTTTTTTAATGTTTTACATCTCCTTTGCATCCGTAAGTGCAGTGGGACCGGGCCTTAAATCTAATTTACTGAAGTAGACTGCTGCATATTGGTGCACTATGAAGCATTTGTGCTCAACAGAACAGGACGTTTTCCTAAGGTAACATCACTTATTCTTTCAATTTCTATAGCAGCCCATCTAAACCAGTGACTCAATCATAGGTTCCTTAAGTTAGGACTTTACATACATGGTATGAATGCTTATCTGTTATTTGCAGTCCTTTGCTTTCATTCAAAAGTTGGTTTTGTTCAACATAAAAATGTTGAATGTGCGTTAGGCTGACTTTTGTGTGTAGCCACCATGCTTTCCCATTGTGTGATACATGACTATGGATTACTCTTGGTATAAGCAACCAATTATGGATTATTCAGTAATTATAATTAAATGATGATTTAGCATAAAATGTGTACCCACAGGCTTATCATATTTTGCAGATTCCTTATTCTGCAGATGGGTTTGGATAATACCATAACCTTAAGAGTGAGTTGTGAAATATTTTCATTCATGAAAGCTGAATGAAAATCTATTGGTCCTCATTTTTTGGATCCCGATCTTGACACAATAATCTCAAGGAAGGGAAGTATGTAGTAACATAAAGTGTGAACGGAATCCTTATAACTGTGTGAGGGAGACACTAAAGAACATATTCTTTGGGGGAGGAGAAGGAACTTAGTTTGTATTAACTAATTAACTTGTGTTTTAACTAATAAGCCTTAACTAATAAGTTAAATTGTAGGATTTCCATAGAACAACGCACTGTATTTATTGTATGATATAAAACATTCAAACAGCTTGAACAAATTGCAGGCTGATTTGTAGTCCAATAAATAATTGCGGTTATTGATCGATTTGAGAATAAACTGCCACAAATGAAGGCAAATATACACGTCCCAGGATAATCTTGCAGGATTTAATCTGGATCAGTCACTGGGACGAGAGCTTTTGTCTTCCAATCCTTTGGACTTCCAATCCTTGGAGCCCATCCTCTGTCTCTTGTATTTTGTACTTTTTTTTTACAAGTAATGCAAAAGCAACTGTTACATTGCATGCTGTGCTTTGCTCACACTGAAAAAGAATCTAGGTTCCTTTTTCAATCTAGGATCTAGCATCCTTATCCAATGCTCACACTGAAAAAGAATGTAAGTAAGCCTCTGTAAGATCGATAAATATCAGGCAGTCACCTTCCCGGATAATCCCCAGAATGGACTGGAGGGACTGCATTTTGAATCTCCTGTAGATTATATGCTTGTTTAATCTTTTTAGGTCCAGGATTGCTCTCCACCCCACTGAGGACTTTGAAACTACGAACAGGATAGAGTAGAACCCCTGTTCCTGTTTGTCCCATGGGACCGTTGAATAGCTTGTATGTCCAGTAGGTGTTGGATTGCTGCCTCCATGAGGCTTCTTTTTGCCCTGTCCCTTGATACTGGGTAACTTCTGAAGTACCTTGGGGTGTGGAGAGAAATCAGAGGGTGAGGCCTAGTCTCACTGTATTCAGGACCCAGGTGTCTGTGGTGGTTGCTTCCCATCGGTCGGCAAACAGGCCCAACTGTCCGCCGATGGGCTGGTTGGAGTTGTCACTTGGTGCGGCAGAAGGGGCAGCTGACTGCCTGTGCCCTGAAATAGTAGTGTGTTTTGGCCTTTTTGACCATGCTGTGGATTCTTCACCCAGCACACCGGAGAAATATATAACCTAGCTTTTTGTTTTCTGCTGACATTAAATGGCAACTAAAATGCAAGTCCACCCATTGGAATATTTTATTTGCAAGGCAAATTAAGACTTGATTTCCTTCCAGTGCTTCAATATAATTCCCATATTGGTTAGGGCTTATGTATTAAGATTCCAGACTGGGAAATACAAGTTTTTGCTATTTAAGCCTGCAGTCAGAAGAAACACTGAATCCTTGTGTCTATTATCTTCTGAAATTAGTTCAAGTATAGATCCTTGGTTTAATAATATGTTTAATTCTAACCATCACCAGTGTAACAGATGTTTGCTGTGCACATTATTGAAAGGAACCACTTAAATATCTTACCAAGTGACTTGGCATTGCTAATGCAGGCAAACCTTATTACACTATAAGAAACCACATGCTCAAAGTTGTAAGATGTAAGAGCACTTTATTGTTCATTAAGGCTACTTTTAAGTACAAAAAAAAAGATGGCCTGCCAAACCTTTTTTAAAAATTGCCAGGTGAAACAAGGCCACAAAAGAATGATATGTTACAGATTTACAAACATGGAGAACATTGTTCAATCTGGACTGTAGATCCTGTGGCTCTGTGAAAAAAAACTTCATGTAAGAATGAAGTTATTATTCTTTCTCCTTCTCTTCCCCCTCCCAACCCTTTTGGCTTTTAAACAATAATTCTGTTTTCTGTGGACTATTTTTCTTCTTCCAAATGGTTTTGTGTGTATACTACACATCACACTGAGAAGATAATCCTCAGTGCATTTACTTCAAAGAAAGTTGCACCACAGTCAACACAAGTTTATGTCCCAAGTGTTGTATGTTAGGACTGCAGTGATTATTTTATGTCGCATTTACTTATCACAGATAAGTAAATTTAACTTTGTAGTTTTGTGCTTCAAAGAAATGTCAAAAGGGTTCTGTAACCACAAAGTCCATCTGCAGTCATTAGTACTTGTTAGACTGCTCAGTAGCCTGTAGCAACAACACACTAGTGGCTATTAATTGCTAATGCAGTGTTCTTATAGAATAACTGTGTTCCTGCACTTTTACTGTATCACAGACATCTACAACAAAAAAAAGATCAACTTTTTTCTCCAGACAAAAACAAAAGAGAATGATTACAATAAAGGAAAGGGAAAAATTAAATAGCTACATATCATTAACAAATTAATTGTTCCTCAAAAAAATACCTACAAATTTCTCTGTACATTCTTTACGCACAGCGTAATGATGGTCTTAAAGTTACCTATATAAAAAAGTTTTTTTTTCTGCACTTTTCTTACAGGGGTAGGGTACTGAATGCCAAAGACGACTGAGCATTTAACTACCCATTAACATGACTGTAAAATGTGTGAAAGGGGCAATGAAGGGGAAGCTTCTCTTGGCTTTTTCTTGCTTTTAAAAGTAGGCAGCTACACTCTCATATGGAACAGGACAAAACAGATCCTTTGCTGTTCTTTTTTAACAGTGATTTTTATTTTTACAAAAATATAAATTCTGGCCCCAATGCGATAACATAGCCCAAAGAACATCACGTCACTTCAGACTTTTGCCTTATCCTATCTGCTTTCAACAGCACCTATCTTTTCAGGTAACCCATTATTAAATGGACTAGTTGTAACTGCTGGAATGTGTAGGGATTGTGGGTGAGTTGTAGCATTAAAAAAACAACAGCTGAGCCCATTACTACTAAAAGAAATCTGTTCTTTATGCCTGCCTCTATTACCTAGTTAGTGACTATTAATACAGCAAATGAAATAAATGCAAGTATAACACCTTTATAAAAAAAGAGGAATGTATGGTGCCTTGGCCTAGGTGTATAAGCAGCCTCAAAAATTAGATTTCTGCAATTAGAGCATACATGGATAAATATATTTCAGTTAAGTAAATTTCAATTGAGCAGGTGATTCTCCACATGAAAATTGTTTCTTTTGTCAGAAATGCCATAGTAGCATCCTGAACCTCATAGTACTCGATATATAAACTGCTTCAGTTGAGGCCTGACCAGAGGCTAGTGTCCAAGGTTGCTGGCTGCTACGAAAAGGAATATCAAATACAAGTATCAGGGTACAACTGTACCAGCAGTAAGTTTATCTAGGACTGTTAATGGAAAAGAAAAATACCTAGTTTTCAACGAAGGCTAATATATTTCTTACTGTCTGTACATTAATAGATACCAGCTATTTTTCCATAAAACATGCATCTTTTAAGCACTATTGAACCCTCTTACCTCAGCTCTACTCTAACAAACTGCGGTGTGGAAAAAAAATGCCCATGATCTGTTGATTATGCTGTCCAGTTGCAAGCACGAAGACCTGAAATCTACACCGAGAAGACCTATAACCTGTATGAGACTTCCCCTTCCTAAACAAATGTTGCTTCTTGTTTTCAAGAGGCGGAGAACACCAGACGCTTTTTGCTGAGCAGTTTGCCCTCAGAATAGAAGCATCCTGCCTAAAAAGTTGCTATGCAACCCTAACCTCCTCCAATAGTGCAAATCATACACAACAGTTCTTTTCAAGTATATACATACATTACTTCACAAAGGGAGAAGAAAGTAATGGAGACAAAATCCAGACACAATTCTACCCTCAAGAAGCTAATCAAAGCATACAAGCATTTGGGTCAATCCACTGTACAGAATGGCTTTTTTACTTCTCTTCCCCCCCGCCCCCCCCCCGCATTTACTTGCATTTATGTTTCGTTTTCATAAAGGGGGGGCAGCAGAGTTGCATCAGAGGTCTCTTTGGTAATTGAGGCAGGAAAAAAAAGAGTGCTACATTATTTAAAAAAAACAATTTAAAAAATCAAATAGTTCCTGCTATCAATTTTAAGGGCATGTGTATTAAAAAAACAAAACAAAAAAACCCGAACACACACAAACCATGTATTGAATTGTTATCTCCTTTTATATCATCCCTCCCAAACACTTTTCGTTTCGAGTACTGTTCAAGCTCAGCCAAAACAATACCGACTCATGTTTGGATGAAGAAATTGTGGTCCCGTGTTCATGAGACAACTGAAGGTGAATGATTATGATTGACCAGATGGGAGGAAGGAGGAGAAGAGGACTGGCCCCTCCTGGAAGCAGACTCTGGACTATTGGACACACCATCCTTGGCAGCTTTGATCTGAAGCCAGGTATCTCCGAGAGCTTTGGCAAAGTGGTCATCGACTGATCCTGTGATGGATACAGAGTTTGTCACTGGCTCTGGCTCCTTGTAATTCTTGCCAAGGCTTCTGCGGAAGTGCTCTTCTACCACTGGATCGCAGGCAGCAGTAGCTATAGGGGAAATGCAGAAGACTACTAAGAAATGGACAAACTACTGCTTTTCCATATGACTAAAAAAAATATTCTAACTCCCCTTGCAGCTGTTCTGCTTTTTAAGTACAATTGCAATAAATATGATTTACTTCTTAATCTATGTACAATATGCATTAATAACATATATCATTATATAATACCATCAATTGCTGTTTTAATAGAAATGCATTGTCCAGATTTTCTATTATTTGTGTGCTCGTGCCCTTTAAATTAGGCAAGAGAAAAGAAGAAGAATGTATATAATTGTCATTTTAGATTACTATGTGAAAGCCAAAAACAGCTGTCTCCAACCTGAATAACCTCCACTAGTATAGATTTCAACTCCCACAATTCCCTTGTCAGCAGGGCCATTGCTGACAATCTTGAAGGCACACAAATTGGAGAAGGCTGTGAGAACATGCTGATGAATTCCATTTCTGTAGATTGATGTAATGTTGCCAAAATTATTTCCATAAAAAATCAGAAAACTGAAAATCAGAATATCATGTGGGTTTTAAGAAGGGTCTAAAACAGATCAAAGAGATGTTGATAAAAGTTGTTTAAAATGTGCAATTCTTTCCTTTGTATTTCTTGTTCATTTTATTCTAGCCAAAGTAGTAAAAGGCATTTAAATGTTGTCTCTTCAGACTATTTTTCTGAAGCCAACTCCACATTATGTTGTCAAATATGCACAAAGTCAAGGGAGGGATTTGATTCAAATCTAAATTAGCTGCATTTAGATCCTATTGAAATTAGTGTGAAAAGTTGTTCACAAAATTAAGTTTGCTATTGCTAAAAAGGGCTGATTGTTCTACCTCCTGAATCACAAGCATCTGCCTGGAAACAACAAGGGAGGGATGTTAGTCTGCTATCCATTCTGCTGAGCTCCTTATGTGCATTTGGCTGGCCACTGGCTGTTACTAAAGGCTAGACTAGATTGGCCCTTGGCATAACCCCAGAGTGGGCTTTTCTTTTGGAAACTCTGGATTTCAGTTTCTAACTTTATTTCATAAAATATCCAATTTTATATTATATTAACCTTTCAGCTCTTTATTATCATATATAACTGCTTATATTGAGTATTATTGAATTTAACAAAGATAAGCAGTCTTTAAAAACACACAATATCAAATGAGTAAAAATCCAAATATATGGATTTATACTTTATTGATTTTAATTATATTTTTTGGATTTATAACATGTACAAAGATTATAAATAATCTTCCATTGGACAATCCAGATTTTCTTATATCAATAAATCTTAAAACTTCTGAACTTTAATAAAAATAGGAAGATCTTAGTGGGACTTCTCCTTCTGTACATATAGGAAATCCTTGAGTTACAACCATTTGTTTCGTGCCTGTTCAAAGTTACAAGAACAAAGAAAAAAGTGACTTATGACTATCCTCATGGTCATGTGATCAAAATTCGGATCATATTTATGGCAGTTTCATTGTTCCAGGGTCACATGACAAAGCCTTCCATAGGGAAGCCAAATTCATTTAACAACCATGTTAGTAACTTAACAACTGCAATGATTCACTTAACAGTTGTGGCAAGAAAGTTCATAAAATGGGGCAAAACCTGCTTAATAACTCATTTAGAAATAGAAATTTTGGGCTCAATTGTGTTCGGAAGTCGAGGATATTTAATTTAAATTACATATTTAATTTGACTGCAGTGTACTAATTTCACCCTGCTTAAAAATATTTCTATTTCTGTAATTCATTACATATATTAATAGTTATTTGATGACTTATTTTTCCTTCTTTGTAAGGAAAATTAGGGAAATGAGAGTTACTTACTGCTAGACGGCCTTCGGTAACTGGTTGGCATAGCAGCCCCACATCCACTGTGCACAACTGGACAATGAGAAAGGTTACAGTTTCGATTGCTTGCAGAGGCACATGTGATTACAGACGGACGGTTCTGAGGATAAAAGGACATAGAAATCATAGACAGTTCCTCAAAGAGTTGCTTAACACAGCAGTTACAATTTGTCACCTGAGATATTCCCTCACAAGACTGCCTGAAATAAATGTGGGCACCAATTCCCATCTTAATAGGGAACGGTGAAGGTCATTTGAAATAACCTAAGTGTAGGAACTAAGAGAAACTTAGGTGGTTTGGAAGAAACTCTTGGCTCTTCCAGTCATTAAAATGCTAGCAGAAAAAAAGTACTTGTATCAATCTAGCAATCTGTTTGGTTAATATTGAGATATAACTGCTTTATTGGGTTATATCATTTACTTTAGCTATGTATTACGATTTTTTTTAAATGATAATGATTTCTTAACATATATTATTCCAGGCATCATGTAATCCATTGTGTATTATTAAAACTTAGAAACATAGTAATACACCAAATTACATACCGCAAAATCATAAATTAGTCAATACTTAAATAGTTAATAACCAAAAGATCTTCAGTGTAATATCCAATATTACATCCAGGGAGAAAATTATATTTAAGTACTACTGAATGATTTTTAAAATATGGCCACAAATACAATAATCATTGTCCAGTAAAAACAATTATTGTGATACTGTTCAATGACAGATCTGATTGCCACTCCAAGAAACAATGGCAGGAATTATCAAGCTGCCCCAAAGTCATAAGTGGAAGTCTCTTCCTCCCTTCCTTGCCTATCATCAATAAACCAATGATGCTGAGGAAATACACTATGCAGAACAATAGCAGATGGAGGGAAACACTGGATTATACTACATTACACACCAAATGGTAATATAACAGACAAAAAAATGTTCAGGTCATATCCCTGTGAATAAGGGTTGCAGGGAATGTACAAAATACCAAATGCTGCTTAGTAACAATTGTAAGACCAAAAAAACACTGATTTAGCTGAGTGAGAAGCTTCTTGAATTCAAGGGAAGAAATATAATTTTGAATGTAATGATAGTTTCTAAGTGGGGAATGGTAACGTTATGATTTTTTTTCCTAAGTCACAAAGGAGCATGTGAGACATGAATTAAAAAGTCCCAACTATCGTCAGTTGTAACTTCTTAACTTAGTAGTAGTTTTTTTTTTTAAAAAAAATCCACCTGGAAAGAAACAGTGAAAAAATAAAAGGGCAACTCTAGTGTAGGCGGAAAGATAAAGCTACAGAAATGTTCTTAAAGGGAGAAAAAGTGACATTAATCCACCTATGCTGATTTTTGTCCTTTAAACTAGTGCCTTTTCTTTCATCTTTGGTCTGGTGGTAAAAAAAATTGGAGATGATTCTAAGGCTTAAGTTATGAGTCCATTTAAAAATCCTTCAAAGTTACATTTAGTAGCAGCCTAACTAGGAATTTGGGGAATTCCTGATTGGCTCAAACTTTCATTCAAATATGAAGGTCCTGAAGTTCTGAAGTTGACTGCAATTTGAGGAAGGGAGGAAGAGAGAGAGGGGACTTTGGTCTTGGATGACATTCCTTCTTTTCCATGAATCAAGAAATCAGTGGACTTCCATCACCTTGTAATGAACTCAAGGTAATATTTTAAAAGAAAAAAAAAAGAAAAAGCATATTTTCCCATCTGTCTGATCCAGAAATTTTAATTATGGATTGCTTTTAACTCAGAGGTACTTTTTTCTTCAAAAGGTAACTGTTTTTTTTTTTCCTTGAGGAAGAAGAAAACATTTCACTTCTCATCCAAGCTTCATCAGTTCTTATGGCAGAGGGGGGAAATGGAAGGCTAGGTACTGACAACTGAGATTGGATGGCGGGGAAATGGAAGCAGAGGTGGTATTCAGCAGGTTCTGACCAGTTCTGAAGAACCAGTAGTGGAAATTTTGAGTAGTTTGGAGAACCAGAAAATACCACCTCTGACTGGAGATTTTACAGTCTCCTTCCCCTGCCATGCCCACCAAGCCACGCAGAACTGGTAGTAAAAAAATTTGAATCCCACCACTGGATGGAAGAATAGGATCTGATAGGATGGGGCGGATGGAAAGATTATATTTCTTTGCAGTCATCTGGCTGTTAGCACTTTCTGACAGCTGTTGAGGATATTTGGGGGGTTTAACTGCGCTCTCGGGGTAATCTGAATGAGAATACAACTGGTTGTGGAATCTTCTTGGAACTGCTGCAGGTATTGCATTGTAAACTGGAGATAGGTGTTTCATTCACCCACCCCACCCCGCGAACACCCATTGAGGAAATTCTAACATAGATGGATTCTTTTACCCTGTTTTCAAGCCAACAGTCCTCTGTACAACTATGACCTGGATGACTGAGAATCTCCAGACTTCTCTTCATTAACAATTGATGGATCAAGAAACCTATTTCTGTATGTATCACTTCAGTCCTCATTAAATATGGCTGCTGCAAAACACTTCAATTACTTAAAAAGGCAAGCATGTTAAAAAAAAAAAAACCTTGGCTACAATCCTTCCTTCTCAACTTCAAATCTTCTACAAATATTTTATATAGAATTTGTTTCGACCATTTGATCAAATTTTTGAAAAGTGAGTTAACAATAAAATATTAATCAATACTTCACAACTGTTAAACATTGATTTCTTTTTTGAAGAGTGCTTTCTTGAAGGATATTTTGAAACTGGTAGACAGCTTCTTTGATTCCTTGTGAATTTAGACAGCTAAGAAAAGGACCTTTTCCAATGTATAGAAATATCTAGTATTCCTAAATAGTGCTTGTTTTAATAGATCGCTCAAATAAATAAATATTTATTTATGTAAGTTTCAAACAACCAGATTTGCAAAATTCCATTCTGTTTTTCCAGAGTTTGCAAAATTATTAATTAGAAGGAATTAGGAAAGTTATGTAGACAATGACTCCACAAAAACCAACCAACCACAAACAGCCACACAAAAAAAAACACACAAAGAAATATAAAAATTGTAAAAAAGCTAAATGAAAAATAGTTGCCTAGCTTAGCAAACAAAAATGCCAAGTACCTGCTGCCGTTCCACTGATGTCATTGTAGGAGTCATGCTTACAGACCGAATAACATCCATGTTGTTTTTGGTCAGTGCTAGAGGTTGATCCATAGTTAAGCTTGGGATTGAGGCGTATATATGATTAGCATGAAGGCTCATTGTTGGTGCAACAGCCCGCTCAATGGGACTACGACTCCTTTCTCTATGTTCTTTTCGGTAATCCCCATTTGCAGTCTTCATTCTAAGGGAAAAACAAACCAACAAACCAATACTTTAATGTTTTGCATTTAATTCAAGGAATGCACTCCAAAGACAAGTGTATAGCTAATCTTCAATTTTATATCACTGACTTTAAAGACCATCCATAGTTAACCCTCTCCCCCCAAAAGCTATTGATGACTCAGTTTCAAAGTTATGGCCTCTACAATGCTCCCATGATCCACTTGAACTTCAGGGATGCTGCAGCATGCTCTCCCCCACAATCTAGCTTCCCTCCACCATTCCACCCATTATGCCCTGGCAAGCTTTGGGACCTGCTTTCCTCCCTCAGGTCCTACAGTCTTGCCTCCATAGCAAATGGCACGCAGATGACTAGTTTTTTAGGGAACAATTTTTCCTATATTCTTAATCCAACATTTTATCACAGCACATATGTTATGCCTCCCTACTACAAACAGACATTTCTTTATACCCATTAACTGATAATGATCAACATAGATTAATTTTAAATTTCATCTTTGATCCAAGCTATATTTTGTTACAAAGTTAGGAACAAACACTTTCTCTCGATATGATTTAGATAAGGGGACAGAATGGGAGTTCATAAAAGTTGCAGATGACACCATTTTAAAAGAATGGCTCAAGATCCAGAAAGATTTTGACAAACTTGAAGACTGGCCCCATCCAACAAAATGCAATTCAGGGGTGAGTTTTAAACTTAGGCAACAAAAATCAAATGCACAGCTATAGAATAGGTAGCACATGGTTCAACAGCAATAGCTATGGGAGAGGATCTAGGAGTCTTAGAGGACAGCCAATTAAATATAAGCTAGCAATATGCTACAGCTGCCAAAAAAGCCAGTGCAGTCCTGCTTGTTATCAATAGAGGGATAGCATCGCAGTCATGTAAAGTGTTAGTACATATTTGGAATACTGCATCCAGTATTAAACCAGTTACGGCAGAGATGTTGCTAACTGAATAAAATTCAAGTATTTCAATGAGAAGAGCTGCTGTACTTATTTCTTCAGATATATTCATTTAGCAATTCTGCTTATCCTCAGTGAACTATAACTTTTTCACAGAGGCATTAATTACACATTGCATTGAAATAAAAATAAAAGCTTTGTTTACAAATAGTTAATGCATTTAACATATGATCTTGGAAATACAGACAATGCCTTAGAAAAAACATGAGTCATGTAAAAACAAACTTTCTAATTTGCTGACTTCAACAAACTAATAGAGGGTGAAATTTAATGTGTTGTGTGTTTATGTCTGTGGTACCATCAATTATAATTCTGCCTTCTGCTTTGTAAAATGTGTAAAAAATATTGTGGTCTTCCACTGAAAAAATCTTCCCTCTCTATTCCAAAATTGAAGTTTTTAGAGACATCTAAATGAAAGAAATAAATTTAAGGGATTTATGATGTCACAAGGGATAACTAGTGAACTGCACTGTACTTTTAAGTTGTGTCTATAACATTTATACATTTGCTGTTTCTCCAGGTGTACAGTACTCAACAAATTGAAGTTAAGACTTATAGATGTGTGTTATTACAAGATTTGATCCATTTTATTAGACAGCCCAATTTTATTTAGGTTGACTCATGAACCATTTGATTTGATTCTGGCAATGAATCCAAAGCTTAGTTTCAGATAGACAAGTCCAATGCCTTTCTCCATCACTGAAAACCAAAAATGGCTGTAACAATTTTTTTTCTGAGTGACCTGGTTGTTTGACATTTTAAGGAGCCTAAGGAGATGAAAATTGCATTGGCTTGTGCAAGACATAACTAAACATTACAACACTGAAGCAGCCTTATATGGAATAAATAATCTAGAAGAAACAGTTAAGTATTTGTAAAAATTGAACCATAAAAATGATTTTGAATCTGAATTTGCCTCCATTTTCCACCTATGTGAGTTTTTTGTGAGATGTGAAGAGAGGAGGTACTTCATTTGAAAGATACATACCTCACAAAGCTAGCCCATGAACAGACTGAATATTGCAAAGTTAGATGAATGAACACAAATTTAACGTATCCTTTTGTTATCACGTATACAGCCACATTCATAATACGGAGTGGCAGTGGCAGAAGCAAACATCCATTGCCGTAACTTCTCAGATAAAGTAAATTCTGCTCTTGGGACAAAACTGTGGGAGCATGGAAACTATGCAGCCATATTATTCATCTTCTTCTCAAACATCAGGATTTGACAGTCCTGTTAAAACTCTTATTCTGGCTGGAGCTATTATTGTCAATCCCAAAACTAAGCTCTTTCCTACTCTTTGTATCCCTCTCTAATTTGTCGTCGTCCCCCAATATCCCATATACAAATCTTTTATCTATATGGAGAGGTTAAGGGTATGTATGTATGTATGTATGTATGTATGTATGTATGTATGTCTGTATGTCTTCAAAGATTTGACAGCATTTAAATTTTCTATAAGTAAACTCCAATCCATATTTTGATTCTGACATTTCTCCAAATCTGATGAACACAAGTAGGAGGAATAGTCAGCCTATAGTAAAAAGAAGGGTGGGATTTAAAAATCCCAGCAACCGGTTCGCTGGCCAGTTGATGGATCGGCATGGTCATGTTGGGCATGGCCCACCAGTACTTCTGGTTTGGCCATTTTTTATCTCCCCAAGGGTGCACAGGTTTCCCTCGGGCCTCTAGGAGAGCGAAAACGGCCTTCCACGAGCTCTGGAATCTCCCTGGAAGCCAGAAATAGGTCTGTTTTGTGACTCCAGTTTGGCTGTTTTTTGCCTTTCCATGGGCCCAAAGGCTTCCCTCAGGCCTCTGAGAGAGCGAAAATGGCCAACTCCCTAGCTCTGGGGACCCTCCAGAAGCTGGAAACAGGCTGGTTTCTGGCCTTCCAAAAGGCCTGTTTTTGCCCGGCCCAGAGCTTCCGTGCAGACCCTGCACTTACCTGCATTGAAAATGGGCCATGTGGCGACTCCTGGGAGGGGAGGGACAGGCAGGCCAGCCATTTGATTAAAATACCGGTTTGGCAAACCAGATACAAATTTAACATCCAGTTCGTCCGAACCGGTCAAATCCCACCGCGATAAAAAGTATTCATCTATCAGGGAGACTTTTTGAAAGCGGAGACAACTAGATATTAATTGTTTGGGGGGGGAGTCCTGTCTCCTGTCTCTTAATGAAAATATCATATTTAGTTAAATATGTCCTACTAAAATTTAAGCATGCATACTTACAAGCGCAATGTGTATTATTTGTTATACAAAAACATTTTCCTGGCACATATTGGTAATTGGCAGGCAGTAGCAGAATGCTGGAGTAGAAAATTAGAAATAGCTTTAACCCACGAGATACTACTTTAATTTTAAGAGATCTTTTTCCTTTCTTTTGCTCTCTGCCTTAAGAGACTTGACAACTTGACTCTCACAAAGACACTCTTAATTAACAAGCTATATTGTTCCAAAGGAGTTTTTATCCATCAACTTTTTTCTTTGCATGCTTCTGAAAGGCCGACATAAATGCAATATATTGTTGAAAGAAATAAATTGCCTCCTTTATCATCTTAAAATAATAACGTTAAAAAAACTTTTTACAAACTAAATGCTTGTGTGTGCGTATCAACATAATGTCTATCTATGAGACATTTTAATATCTATTTTTGGATACATGTGTTTGCCATTTTTATCTCAGTTTACTTGCTCTGTGAATTTAACATACATTTCCTGATTTTAGTCTCTCTAAACCAGGTAGGAGCTGTAACACAACTGAATATCATCATCATCAATCCAGTTATGTCATTTACTTGATCCTTTGAATTAGATCATAAAGCAGTACATAGCAAATCTTTGCGTTTGAATGAAGATAGCTTCTCTTCACTTTGACACAGCTTAAGTATTTTATTTCTCTTATATTGAAGACATAAATTAATTTATTTTCATTGTTCTCTTCAGTGAATCTTATCCAGGCCCCACATCTTTCCCAAGCATCATGTGTTGAAATGGACATACCAAAACCACACTCATCTGGACTGTAAGATCTGTACGTCAGGAGTTTTTCTTCTTTTTAATTGAAAGCAATATTTTGAGCCCATGCACTCAACAGTTCAAATGTTAGTTATAACACAGTATCCTTAAACAATTCTTGTTTTAGAGAGCTCTTAATTATCATGTTTCTATTTACTGGAACAGAGTAATGGTAATTCACACTGATCCTGGAGAAATAACAAGTATGCCAACTGTTCAAGGAAAAATGGAAGAAAAGAGCAAGAAACCCCCCACCACCACCACGGGGACAGTTTCCTTATGCTCTTTTCTAGTGCACAGCTCCTTTAGAAACAGCCAAAGGCGCTGCTTAAAAAACAAAACAAAAACAAAAACTTAACATCCTGCAATGTCTTTTTATAGAACTTATATTCAGGTTGGTCTGACTTTAAAACATACATCTCATAAAAAGTTAACTGAGGCAATAGCAATAAGTGTAGTTGAAAAACAGATGCATGAAAGTTTATTTCCTTATCCTCCAGGTTCCTACATCACCATTACCAAATCCATTTGAATTTTTTTTTTCTCCTGCTCACCAGTTTATAATTCTTGTTCAACAGCTAATATTATGAAAAACCTGAAAGGGTAATAATTTTTATTCTCTTCCTCAAATGCCCAAAAAGATTTCATTTGTGTGTGTGTGTGTGTGTGTGTGTGTTGTCTTTCATTTTATTAAAAACCTGAATTTCACATTTGACCAAACAGGACCAATAGAATTTTAAATAAAATGCTCTGGTGGACAAGATTTCTCCATGGTGTGTTATTTTTACATTTCCTCTAAAGGTGATCTTATTCCTTAATAAGTACTTAATTTTTTTTATGTTCAAATCTCAAGCAATGGTTAATTACATGGTATTTCCAGAAGTCAAGTGCTGAGGTTTCTGACTTTCTGAATAATATTTAACTGCTTTTCTATTTATATTTTTATAATCTGTAAGCCACCCAGAGTCGCCTTATTGGGGAGATCTGCAGTAAATACATTTAATTAAATAAATAACATACCTGAGCTTCCAAAAAACTGGATGACCATATATGGCAACAGGGTTACGGAAAGCTCTCTGATGTTATTTAGAGTACATCCAAATTTGTTTTACCCCAAACCGATCAGTCTAATATAACCCTGAACATTGTTTATACATATACTTGTTATGAAAAATCCACCTAGTTAATAATCCTATAGCATCTGAAGCAGTAATTTAAAAAAACTCCAGCAGTTGAACTCCAGCATCCTTACACTGTGAATAATCCATTCCCCAAAAAAACCCTATCAAAGCAAAGGTTTGAATAGTGTTGTTATTTTGTATAATATACCCAACGTATAGACCAGTGTTTTCTTCAAATAGTGGAAAAAGAACCAAAAACAGGAGGATTGAAAAATCTCCAAATAACTGAGATTGATTCTTCATTATTTTAGTCACCATACATCCTATGAATAATAAAAAAAATGGCTTGTTACACCTAGTTGTTAGAATGTCTGCAAAAGGACATACTATAGAGGTCAGAGTGGTGCAACCAATGCTGTTGGCACATTTACAAGGGTAAAGTTTGTAGCACAATACTACAACGGATCATCCTGACAAAAGAAGTGAAAATCTATGGATAATGCTTATTTGTTTTTTATTTTGTGTGGTTTTGTATCCCAATACCGGTTGTGCTATCAAATTACATACATTACTACTTTGAGATAAAAATGCTATCTATCAAGCAATTCAGTTACAAAAGCTTACTGGAGGTCAATAGCCATTTTTACAGTACTGAACAAAAATTACCTTTTCCTTATCTTACTTCTAAATTTTCACTAATGTGCCTTGAATAGTCATTGGAGATATGCATGGTTCAGCAGTTGAATCATTTTATAGAGCAATCAGCAAGGTTTAAATAAATAAAAATTTGTAGCATGCAACTACTGAAAGCTCTTTATTTCTAAGATAACATTAAACTATGCCTACCTGCTTTCTGCTGAAAGCAGGTAGTGTTATATATACTCAATGTTTTTACAAGCTACATATTTAAAGGCATAGAGATACATTTAAAATACTCTTAGAGAAGGCTATTGAAGGATAATCATAATTACTTCATTCTTGTCCATGGATTATTCCAAAGTGATACAACCAAAAATATTTTTGTCAGCCAAGGAACTCTCCCTTTTATATGGATATACTAACCACGAAGTAAAACAGAGATACTGATCAAGATAAATCGTACCATACTTAAATGTCAAATTTCAGGCAATATTACACCGTAACAAAGAGACATAATACATCTGAAGCTCTAACTTGGTAGGCCTAATTTAAGCACTTTCCAGGACATTCATAAACAGTATCTTTTCTTTCATGGTTTAAAGCTGTCAAAATCCTACAAGATGTGGGATGCTATTAACATATCTTTCTGTCACCAGTGAATACATCTGAATCACATATCAGTTTAAGGTTTAAGATGGTTAGATTCTTATAAGCACTATATGATTCATTTTTATTAAGGCAGTAGAATAACTATCCAGTAATAAACCTAGAAAATAACGTTTCAAAAATCTTTCCAATCAGATTCATTCCCTGCAGCTCAATTATCTTGAGAAATTGTTTCAAACTGTTCAAAAACTTTTTGTTCCATGCTAGACATTAAGGAGGCCATTTAACGTACAACATCCCTGAAATGCTAACGAATTATTCTCAAATCTCTCCCTCCATTTTTTTCCATGATGTTTTAAGCACAAATTGAGAATCGTTCTATGCCATATTGTGACTACAATTTTTGTTGAAGCAAGTTCATTGTATCATAATCAAGAAATAAGAATTTACCAGTGCTCTATTACTGCCTTCCCTTAATCAAATACTAATCTGTCCCCCTTCACTCAGAACTATATACATCTTGGAATTACATCTTTATCCAAATGATAATATGTATTTAGGCAATATTCTCAAAGATACAAATGACTAATTTATGACTTCCTAGAGGCCTAGATCCTTCAGAACTCTGATATGAGATCTGCCCTGAGTATCTAACACATCAATTTTCTACTTTTTGAGGGAACCTGATTGGCAAAAAGAAAATGGTTATGATATTCCACAGAACACTTTTCTTACATATTGGGCTAGTAGCATCTATTTGTGAGGCCAGTGTAGTTTTTCCATACTAAAGTACAAAAATGTGCAATGAGAGTCACCCATATATTTGAATCATTCAACTTAAGAAGCATCTGTTGCAATAAAGGTCCCCTTATCAATTTGCCCATTCAATCACCACCAATAGCATATAACACATCCAAGGGAAGTCACAAAACAGGATGTAGTTGTTGACTGCAATTGCTGCAGAAGACAAATCCTTTCTCCTCCAACATTAAAAAAAAAGATATTTTTGGAACCTGTGCTGATCATAACAAACAGAAGTGAGATAAACAAAAAGGAGCATACTGTGATATTATGAAAGATATACACAAGGAGAGGAGGGCAAGGATCACAGATGTGAAAAAGAAAGGTTTTAAACATAAACCAAAGGGTCTTGAGGGAACAAAAGACAGCCTCTGGCATACAAAACAAACATCATGTGTATTTGGGAGGGGAAGATCTGGATTCAACTGCACTTAATCACATAGACACCCGCTGAGGCCCTTTTCCTCCAAGCTGTAAGCAGCAGCCCAGGGTATGAATTTATGTTGTGCTATCTGAATGCACAGCAATGGTTTCTACCAAATGGATCAAGCCAGAAAGGGAAACCCATTATTTATTTTGAAGTCAATTCTAAAGCCCATGTCACACTGCACCAACGGATGCAAAGAGGATGTAAAATGTTAAAAAAAGCTTGCCATCCGTTGGAAAAACACGATGCATTCTTGTGTACTCACTGCATACGTTTTCAATACTCTCTAATCCGTCCAGCATTCGTCTACTGTGATTTCATCCGCTCAAAAAGTTTTGAGCTGCACAAAACTTTTTGCAGGCGGATGAAGTATCCAACACGTCCATTATACATCTGTTACACATACGGGAACATCCGTTATACGTCCGTCGTCATCCGTTACGCGTTCTGCTATATCCGCTAGGCATCCGCTGCGTTATCCGCGCAACTCAAATCCACTCCAGCAGAAAACGACACAGGAGGGAGCGAAACAGATGCGAATGGACACACAGCGTTAGTAGCACGGATGTAGAAAGGATCAAAGCGGATGCAGCTCGGAATATAAAGCATTAAAATGGAAAAAAACGTTCGTATAGGGGACATATCTCGATATTTAGGATATCTGGAGGATGTCTGGAGTATGTGGAAGGACACCTAGGCGAAAAGCGACATTTCCTATAAAAGGGGAGGAAATTCACCTGGATCTCCACTTCAGTCCATCAGCCCTGGTGTGCAAGACCTCTTCAGCCTTGCTCTTGCTATTCCCACAGCATTCCATTCTTCTCCACCATGGATCATCGCACGTTCCTTTTGGTAGCCCCCATCATTCAAGCCCTCTTCAGTCTCTTTCACCTTTTCTACGGGAAGAAAAAGAGGCGGCCAAGAAGTGTCTGGGTCCGACGATGGATCGGGAGAAAGCGGAATTTGCGACTCTATCTCTCCT
>BHFT01049302.1:0-25191 GCA_004320025.1 Laticauda laticaudata | reverse complement strand
CCCGTTTCGAATAGCCACGCCCGCCTCGGCGTCCTGGCCAATCGGAGGAGCCGTAGGACGGGTCTGCGGAAGGCGTCTTTTCGCGCCTCCTTCGGCGGGAGGGGGGCGAGGGTCCTTCTCGTCGAGAGCGCAGCTTTCTAGTCGACATAATACGCTACGCTTCTTGCGTAGTGACCTCCTCGTAAGCCAAACGCGAGAGGCTTTCCTTCAACCGGGCCCGGCGGCTTGTCGCTCGCCACCGAGATTTGTGGTTCACCTTCCTCTCACAGCCTCCCGTAGCGTGATCACGGTTACATCGTTCGTAGCTACTCGGTCATCTCAAGGTTTAACCCATTTCACGGCGAAATAACAGTTGCAAATTAAAGATTTCTTTCCTTCCCTCTGTGTGAGAGTTGGCAATAAAGCTTGCTTTTGCTTCAAGGCTGCCCCATTTCCTCCTTCGGACAGGAACTGCAGCAAAATGGAAGGAAACTGGGAAATGAGATTCACCTCAGCATCTCAGCATCTGAGCGGTGGGGATTGGCATTGCATTTCACACAGCCTGGGCGAGCGACAAATCTTCAGGTCGTTGGGACAGATGAAGAAGAATGGGCAATGCTGAAGAGAGCCTCAAATTCCACTGTTACAGCAGAACGCCTGGATACAAGAGACTTTGGCCTCCAACCCACCAGGAACGCAGGTCTGTATTCCATGCCCAGACCAGCTTGTAACTAGGATTTTGCCAATGAAAATAACCCTTGAGTAGTCAATATTATGTTCTCTGATCACAAAACATTGCAAAAGATGCTGTAGTTAGATTTTGCCTTGTCAAAAACACCGTATCACTACTAGCTTTTCAGTATTATTTATGAACTAAACCTTAGTAGTTCTCTAATTTCGTAGTTTAATTTCAATGATTTGAAAAATAGCACTGGAAGTTAATGTCTAATGCCATAGTTTTCACTTTCAGCCATGAATTCCTTGCAACAAATTTTCTGCAATAAACACACTATTACAAGAAACTAACCAGCATTTCTCTGCATCCGTGTATTGTCTTTTGATAAGGGGAAAATCTCTCCCCCCCCCATTTGCAATATATTGCTTGTTTATATATGCTAAAGTTATAAGTTGTAAAAATAAGAACACTGATACAACACAATTTCCTGAAATTTTAATGGATCTGATAAAAAAGTCCATTTTATTCTTGCATCTTCTCAATTGTCTCTTCCTTGTATTTTCCTTTCTCTTTTCCAACCTGGCGAGACTTCGCTTTGCGTTCCAAGATCTTTTTGCGATCTTTGTCCAGCTTTAATCTTGTGATCACCACCTATAAAGCCAAAGCAAATACTTTATTTTTCCTTAAATCTTCCAAGGCATCTCAATATGAATGATTCACTACCTAAGTTATTTTGTAGAATAAATATCATACTTATAGATTTGTTGCTCATTTTTAAAGCAGTTGCAGTTGTGTCTTGCATTACAGCTTGTCTGGGAGATAGTTTGTGTCTCTCTTTTTAGCTTAAGTACCCTAAAACTACCCAGAATTTCCTCTGTTAAGCAAAGCAATTCTTAGGTAAAACATCACCACATTGCTTAGCAACAGGAGTTTGGTTACCCCAGTTGCAGTCATCAGGCCAAGACTTCTCTTCTGCCCTGCCCTGCTGCTCCCTCAACTCCCCACCACCACTTTCCCTTTTGGCCATCCTGCACTCTACTGCTTTCACTGACTTTTACTATCTCCAACTGAGGTGGCATGGTAGCTGTTAGTGTATTTTGTTAAGGCATTTGCTAGTCTTTCCTGAGGCCTGCCTTTGTCCCCTCCATCTCTGCCCTTTTCTGCCACCACCTATCATGCCACCCTTATCGATCTATATCATCTTCTCCCACTGCCGAGAAAGCACACCTGGCCAAGTTTCTAACTGAAAATAATGCACTTGATGGAAAACTAAATTAAGTGAAATGCAGAAGTGGATCAATATTTAGTCAAGGAACGAAACATGGAAATAATGAATTTAAACAAAGTCATTTAAAGACACAAACACAATATTCTCTTCAGATAATCTTTAGCATGTTATATTCTGAAACTAACAAATTTCTCAATTATGAATTTCTAAAGAATATAGGAAATGATTATTTTCAACATCTGAGGTCCATATAAGAGATTTCAAATCTCTGTTATAAAGTATGATTCCAAGAAGTAAAATAAAAAAGCAGAATGACACGTTCCATGTAAACTGACAGTTCACTTAAAAACAAGTAACCATTTTAAACAATGCTAACATTTTTAGAATATAGCAGTTCTTAAAACGTTGGCATGCACAGTTCTCTGAATACTAAGAAATTTACTGTTTTTACTCTTCCTATTTTATTGCAAAACACCCAAAATAGTGACATTATAAACCTATTGCTACTCTCTCCCTGTTATTTGAATTATGTATTCAGTTTCTTATGGGATTTGAAATAGATGGCATTAGGTTAGAGCCAGAAAATTTTAGGAATACAATGATTTGGTTAAAAATGTGTCAGTGCAATTGTAGCATTATAATTTCTGTAAACAAAAATAAATTAACCAAAAATGTATTTCTTGCTGGGTTTTCTCAACCACACAAGCATTTTTCAGAGACAGAACATATTAGTCAGTTTCTTCCTCTAATAGAAACTGTTTGCTGCTTGTGATACATTCTTATTTGATTTTTACTAACTACATTTTCTAGGAATAAGTTGCTGATAAATTAAGTCAAGAAAACGCATTAGCATGTCCTTCAAAACATATTTAACATAAAAAAGAAAGCTTAAAGAGATAACAGTAATATTTCCCATTAACAAAAATTCCATTGCCTGAAATATGCTTTTTAAATACAGAAATTGTAAATTTAAAAAGTTATATTTTACAAGCCATTTCTTAGATCAAAATAATATCTGAAAATGAAATCATGGTACAAACCAACTTTATCTTTCTTTTGTCTACTTTTTGCCTAACAGTCAATACTTATGCAACATCTAAAATTATTTTTTGTCCCAAATTTTATCTGGTTTATTAAACAAGCCAGTATTATGGTTTATTATGCCTTTGTACAACTTTCTATTTCAATGCATTCATTTTTGAAATTAGTAATAATAAATATTATAAAATATGTGTAAATAATCATCTGAATAAAACTCACCTTACTAGGGTGAATGCCCACATGTACAGTTGTGCCATTAGCTTTCTCACGCTGTACACGCTCAATGTAAATAACATACTTCTTTCTATATACTTGGACTACCTTGCCAATCTGTTGTCCTTTATAATGGCCCCGAACAACCTAGAAATAAACATTGGTTATTCTTTAAAATATTAATTTTAATATACTTAAAATTGAGAATTTTAACAGCAGGAAGTGCAAGAATGATTTATGAATGTTCCTACATTCTAACATTTCATACGCTCATAGTAACCAGACTAGTTATAATTGTGAAACACTGCAGACTTGAAGGCAAGAATACTGTATGCTTTAGATGGAGCAAATGTTATCACCTGTTTACTGTTCATTAAAACAGTTGTGGATCAGAGATTGTGGAAGCTGGGAATGGAGTGGAAGAAAGAGCAGATGTAAACAGACACAAGGGTTGGCAGTCTTAACATAAATAGCAAGTTAACCCAAGCAACAAAAAACCTGGGAAGGAAGATTTTAACTCACCATGAGCTTACTATAAATGAATTTGTTTTCTCTGCTGCAGTACCTGCCCTATGTAACATTCAGATAACCCAAATCACCTTAACCTTATAAAAGGCTGTTAAAACCTGGGTCTTCCACAAGTCATAGGGAAGCTCAATTTATATGATTTATGGACTTGTTATGTAGTGCTTTGGTTATTATCTCCCCCTTTGTATTGTATTATTTTAATTGCTTACAGTTTCTATTATTATTCATAGAAGAAAGGGAGTGTTTCACATACTTGCACTTCATCATCCTTTCGGATGGGCATTGAGCGAACATTGTACTTCTGTCTCAATTCTTTGGACAGGGGTGAAGACATAATCTTCCTCCGAATGTGAGATGGAGCATTGAAGTGCCGTTTGCGATTTTTGCTGCGATCCGAAGTCACAAACGGATTGAACTTCATTTTGACTGGAGAAAACACACATTATGCAATTAAGTACTCATTGAGAAATATATTAAGATTACAACTGCCAGTTTGCTTCCAGGTGCAATTCAAGGTGCTGGTGGTTTTCATTATTAAAGACCTCTATCGTTTTAGGACTGTCTTCTCCCAGTTGTTTGTACCCATCCAATTTGGTCCAGCAGGCTGGACATGTTACAGGCCACATCCACCAAAGAATGTCAGCTGGTGTGAACCAGGACAAGTGCCTTCTTAGCCATAATTCCTGCCTTTTGAAAATTTTCCCTTTAGAAATCAAGATGACTGCAATCACCTTGGCCTTTTGTAAGACTATGAAAGTTGTGTGCCTGGGCTTCAAGTGTGTTTCTTGTCGTATTAACATACATGGCAATAGTTCTAACTGGCAACCATGTATATTTATTTTATTTTAACTGATTTTGTTTCTACATTTTTCGATGTACGCATCCCAGAGTCACTTGAGATGAAGGGCTATAAAAATCAAGTAAACAAATGGTAAGACCAACTGGAATTTGGGCAGATATAACTGTAGTATTTTTAAGCCAAGAGTATATTAATATCAGAATATGTATCACCTGTACCTATGGGAACCTGAAGCTACATTTGCATTTTGGACATAAGGGTGGGGACATAACAACAGAATGCCAGTTTATAGAACATACAAAAATTGTATTTTTTTTCCTGCTCTAAAGATGTCCTACAATGTGCCCTCTATATAAGTCTGAAGTTTATGAATCTTCAGTGTAGTGTTTCTAACTATTAAGGTAACCAATAAAATCATGAAAGACCTGATTGTCTTTGGTAGACTATTATTCTACCTACTATAATTAGCCTTCATATTATATTTGCAGTAATATCTCTTAAAGTGAAAAGTTCAGAGTTACCTGAAAACAAGCTATATGTAACTGACAAAAAATTCCTAAAGAGAAGTATTCCTAGGTTTCACTACGTTCACAATACCTTACTTCTTTGTAAGCTTTCTGTTAAGACAGGGGTTCCCAAACTTGGCAACTTTTAACACTTGTGGACTTCAACTCCCAGAACAGCTGGCTGGAGAAGCTGCCAAGTTTGGAGACCTCTGTGTTAAGATATTAAACATTAAAGATATTACATATTGCAGCAGTCTGAACGACCCTCAAGTCATTTTAACACTTTCATTAGGGCGACTAGCAGAGGAATTTTGAAAAAGAGCTCATTTTTCCCAATATCAACTTGGAAAGGCACCTCAGGACGAGTGGAAGTTCCTGTTCTAAACTCTCGTCTTGCCGACGCTGAATAACATAAAAAGCTCTTTGTCACTTGAAATGCACACCGATCAGCATCCGTTAAAATGCAATTTGGTTGCATCCAGCTCTCAAATGTCAACCGTGAGGCACATATATCCATCCACACGCGCGACAGAGAAACGTCACCGTCGAGCTCGAAAGTATGCGCACACACGGCGAAGATGTACGCTGTCAATTCAAACAAGACCCGAGCAGCAGCTTGAAGACAACATGCCCCGGCAACCTGCACCACCGGGCCCATCGTCGGCCCCCAAGGAGGGAAGAGATCGGCGGACAGAAGGGCTGCCGTAAAAATGACGCTCTGGAGTTTCTCCTGCTTCAAATACTATCCGCTCTGTGCACTTCTTCACAAATCCCAACGGAGAATGTACCGCCAACCAACGGATGGCAACGGATTACAAAAACCCACCCCTTCCATCGAAACGTTTACCTGCCGCTCGATCGGCGATGGCCGCCCGGAAAGAGCTTGCTCCTGCTTCCGCCGGTTCTTCGCGAGCTCCCCCTCCAAATCTCGCGAGAATTGCCTCGTCTCCCGAGAACGTTTGGAAGCAGAAAGACGTGTGGGTCGGCGCCCCCTGGCGCCCAATGCGATGGAATAGCAAGCGGTTGCTGGGCGTCTCAATTCCTGTCAGCAGTGCAGTCCTCCCGCCCGCTCCCGCTTTCCCTCTTCAGGCTCACCCCCTATTCACCCGTTCATACTTTCTCTCTGCAAAAGCCGCATCCTGCTTATTAGTTCACGCGGCTTTCACCCGGTCCATCCTTCCGTTCGCCCATTCCTTGTGACTCCCCCCCTCCTTTCAACGTTTCCCGTATCTAGGACTCAAAAGCTTTCAGGAAAAAGTTCTCCTTGGAGGGTGTTACCCGCGCGGCGGCGGCGGCGGCGGGGTGAGCGGTGACGAAATGGAGAAGGCCCCAAAAGGAAAGAAACGGCAACGTTTCTCTTTCTTTCCCAAAGGCGAAGGGTCCCTCTCAAATGGCGAGGCGTTTTAAAGAGATTCCGTGCGCTTTGAATTGGATCGTATTCATTCGGCGCGCTTTCCAGTTTGGGAGCGAGAAAAGTTTCCACCGGATCCAGTAATACAAGAGTCCTATAATACAGACTTGGCATGAGCTCTTGCCAAATTTCTAGGAACAGCTCGCCTGCATTTTCATACAGATTTTAACCAACAACGAATGAAAACGGAGATGATTGACAGAGACTTTACCACATGAGATCAGGAATGTTCGTTGATAGTTCCCCCGACTAACGTAATGGCATCAGGCCTTGAGCAAATTAACTTCTTTTAACTGTGGTACTTAAAAACGCCACACAACACAGTCATTAATATTTTCTTGCAGAATTGGCATTGAAATACATGTTCTCCCAATATAGGGAAATCTAAAACTAACTGCTGCTCTGATAGACATGTTGACTATTAGAGACTAAATCACACTCCTGCATGAGTGCAAAAATAAAGCTTTCTTGAAATTTAGCAAAAAAAGAGATTTCAATTGGTCTTAATGTTAGGCATTTATCTTGCATTTATGTTTTTTCTTAATGATAAAAAACAAGATCTGAAGCAAAACAGCACTGCTGCAACAGACCAATCCTTCCACCTCAAAAAGACCTGTTTTCATTTCCGCAGGAGAAAGGCACAGGCAATCAGAAATGAGTATGTGTACAATGTTTTCAGGTTTTAACATATGGAATATATATTATAGTGGAAAATTCTAAACATTTTATAGAAAATTCAAGAAAGAAAAGGATGGGGAAAAAAATCTAAAGTTAAAATTTCAAGATAAGAAAACTATCTTTTCTATACCTGCAACTAAGTAAAAATAGACATGTTGGGCAAACTGTTAGGATTTACTTCCCCCAAAAGAACTATAGAACAATAGATAAAGGTTTTTTGGCCCAAAGCAGTTTAATAACAGCATATTGATTTGACGCTTTCAAATTTTAAAAGGTCACCCTGAAAAGACCACATGGTGTTCTGACAGCAAATAATGACTGTTTGCAAACTGTAATATCAGTAATCTTACTGTTTCTTTTTAAAGGTACAGAGAAACTAAAGAACACATCATTTGTATCCATCTTAGGTGATATAAAATGTACAAAGCATTCCCAAATTATGAGTCATACTGTATATCAAAAGAGTTGTACTTATGAAAATCTATGGGTTCTATCGAAAGCCCCTATAAATCAATGCCAACACCATATAAAAAAGTATTAATTTGCATGACATTTGCCTTATCAGTTTGTCCTCACATTCACTTGCAGAATGGAATAAACAATTATGTTATACTCAGAACAGATACAAAAGAAAATGTCCACATACAAAATGTGTTTTCTTTTATACAGTGTAGTATCTAACTCTTAAGAATCATCAAAGTAGGTGCTTGCCTTTAAGGCTGCTAGTTTCACAAATGCTTGGAAATTAACATTTTAAACATGAGCAGGTTATTGTCCAATGTCTTGACTTCCATAGATAAAGACAACTTACTGTATTTCCAATATTTATTGAAGACACACCACTTTTTTAAAATGATACTCTTTTACCCAGTTGGAGTATTGACCAAATATTGTCTTCATTGCTTTTCCTTTAAATTTTTTGACCTGGACAGTTGAACAATCTGTATCATTTAAAAAGTAAGAGAGAAGTCTCAAGTGCAAAAACATATACCGTATTTTTCAGACTATAAGATGCTCTGAACTATAAGACGCATCTAACTTTTGGGGAGGAAAACAAGGGGAAAAAAATCTGCCTCTGCCTCCCAGCAATTTGCCTCCTTGCAGCAAACAGCCAGGTCAGCTTCTGCATGAGCAGCTGATTGGCGGCTGGATCTGCCTTGTGGAATACCAACAATCAGCTGTTCCAGTCTGCAGGGATCATAACCGCCTACTGCCGTCTCCTTGCGCCCTATTTTTGGCCTCTGCATGCCTCATTTTCGGCCTCCACACATGCCGTGAAGCCGAAAACAGGACGCATGGACACTGAAAACAGGGCATGTGGAGGCTGAAAATGGGGGTGTGTGGATAGGGCAATCGGCGATGGCGATCCCTGAAGCTCAGTGGTCCCCAACCTTTTTTGTACCAGGGACCAGTTTCACGCAGAAACACTTTTTCAAGGACCGGCAAAATCAATTCTTCCCCAATAGTAAAGGGCTTCTTAGCTTTAGCTAATATAAAATATATATTTTAATTACGATTATTCATTCTTTGTGGCCCGATACAAAATGATCCACGGATTGGTACCGGCCCGGGGCCTGGTGGTTGGGGACCCCTGCTGAAGCTGATTGTCAGTATTCCAGGAGGCAGATCTAACCGACAATCAGCTGCTCATGCTAAATCAGGCTGTGCTGAAGCTGACCAAGCTGTTTGCTGTAAGCAGGCAAATTGCTGGGAGGCAGAGGCCAAAAGGTAGAGGCCAGTGGGTGGGCAGGGCTTTGACAACATTTGTTGTATAAGACATGCAGACATTTCCACCCACTTTTTTTGGGGGGGAGTACATCTTATACACTGAAAAATTTGATAATCTGCCTTATTTACAAATGAGGCTTAATTATACGCCTTCATTTTTTTTCTAATTGTTTCTATATTTTAGGCCACTTCAATTATAAAATGTTGTTGGAAATAACTAAAAATATTTTAACCTTCCAGAAGGATAAAAGAATTACTGTCATCTTTTGCCTAACTGTGCTCAAGAATCAAATCCTGGGAAGATTAAACCTTTTAAATGGTCTCCCAGGATGAGTTTCTTACCTGCCCCAAAGATAACAAGATCATAGGTTCTTGGTGTCTATTCATCTGGAAAATACATAATGCATAAAGGTCAATAGACTGTTCTGAACATCTGGACTAGTTTTTTTAAAAAACAACAACAAAATATTATTGAAATCAGCATTATTGTTCAGTAAAAACAGTACAGCTAGTCCTCGAGTTACGATCATAATGGAGCCTGGTCATCACGATCATAAATCATGAATCGTAAAACAAATGATGTGGTCACAAAGCGGCCACTACTGTCAATAAGACAACACCATGGTCATTAAGCAAACCAATGGTTCACCCTCAATATGGTTTTGCCAATAATTGAAAGTAACTTCCAGGTTTTGGACAAATCATCATAAATGCAGTCATGTGACAGTGGATGCCGCAAATGTGGCCATGCCACCAAGCGCCTGAAGTTTAGTCACGTGTTTGCAGGAGGGACCCTATCACTGGAACTTTGAATATGGGTCATAAGTATTTCCAGGGTAGGTCTGTTGTAACTTCAAGCAGTTGCTAAACAACTGGCTGTAAGTCAAAGACTACTTGTACTGTATGATTGTTCAGTTCTATAATTCTTGGATAAAATCTAAGTTACAGAACTAAAAACTTGCCCTGAAGTCACCTTCTGAGATTTTGAAACATACCGTATATACTCGCATATAAGCCGACCCTTTAAAAATTGCCCCAAAATGAGGAATTTTGCAAAAACTCGCATATAAGCCGACCCCCAAATACCATGGTGTGTTGTTTGCACTAGTCATGTGTTGTTGGGCAATAACAAAAGAGTATCCAATATGCATCACTGATGATGGTTCATTATCAAAGCATTTGTGTAGCGAAACAATATTAAGTTAATTGCCAGGTATGTAAAGAATCTGATTGTTAATATAATGGTAACATATGCACTTATCGTAGCAAAGCTTGCAGAAGACGCATAAATAAGAATAAAAGCCATTATTGTTGTGTTTTACTTTTATTTATTTTCACAAATTAAACTGTGTCTCAGAATCCTTCAAATTCATCCTCCACCATCCACCTCGTCCTCAATTCCCCAAGAGGATGTTTTCCAGTCCTCCCAATGTATATTTGACATTATCTTTCATCCCACATTTCTTCATCTTTTGATTCTTCAATTTCCATTTTTGCTACTTCATCACTGGTCGTTCATTTTCAGTTTCATTGCTATCCTCCAGCCATACAGCATTCATCTTCAGTGCCATCTAATTTGTTGCTGATGCAACATTTTAAAAAGGATTTCTGTACCATTTTTCTTGAAAATCATATCCCATGCAGTCTTCACCCAAGACACTTCTGTGGGCAAAAGAGGGCGTTTGATGTTTCCTTGGCCTGTTAGTTCAAGCCTTGCCATCTGCCATCCACTGTGTCCACAGGTTTCGCATGGTGTGTCTTAGGCGGTCTGTTCAGGCTGACATCTAGGGGTTGTCGCATTCCAGTCAACCCTCCTGGTATGATCGTGTACACTGAACCGGTGTTTGACTCCTTTAGACTGACCCTTTTTTACCTTTTCGGTTAGGTGAGCTCGATATTTGTCCCAGACTATCATGGGAGTGGTTTCTTGAGAAGACCTTCTTTCTGCGCACCACACACTTGATTTATCCAATTTGATTACGCCTTCTTCATCCCATCATCCTTTAGGATGCTGATGGATGAGCACACCACTGGGAAAAATTTGTTCTTTTGGAGGGGTTTTGTGTTTGACAATTATTACCATTGGGGGTAGCTTCACCCCATCTGCAGTGCAACTCAGCCACCACTGTAAAATGGTTTTTTTGGTGCCCTGTTGTTCTTAATAAAGAAACCTGTTTTTTCACCCCTTTTTGTTCAATGTTTTAGTGCTTGGCATGTCAAAAGCACAATAGGGTCTCGTCCATATTGTCAAACCTGCTGGAGAGAAAAAGTCACAGTCTTTCATTTATGTTTTATCACGAAATTGGCCAGTTCATCACCTTCTTCCTCAAATTCTGATGGTAGCTTTTGGGCTATTTTTGTTCTTTGTCTTAGTGATATTCCATTCTCATCAAAAACCTTGGCTACACCAGCCCGCGGGAACAGTTGAAGTTAGCAGGTACCTTGGTATTTTCCAGATTTGGCCATCTGCAAATGCTTGTTAAGCGCACGGCCATCTAGACACACTGTAGCCATTCTGCCTTTGAGCCTCAAAAAACCACTCAAGAATGTGTTTTCCATTTCAGGGAATTCCAGCTTTGGGGCCCTCTTTTTTGTACGTTTTGAACTGGGGGTGCAATCCAGTGTACTATCCTTTCTCCATCTTCTGAATATTGCTCTCATTCCACTCAACAGGTTTACTTGCTGCTTCAACGGGTTGCTGTTTCCTCTGCAAGCCTTCACTACTTTGAGTTTAAAGAAGCAGCATAAGGACATTCTTTTTATTTTAAAATCAGACATGCTATATTTTTAATGAATTTACTGCGGAATGCTTTACTAAATGCAGAGAAAAACTGGATACAAAGTTGCATGTGACGATCGCAAACACTACAGCGGTCACGTGTGAATAAACTTCAAACAATCAGAGCGTGTTATTATCCGCGTGGAGAAAAACCAAAAATGAGGCACCCAGAGTAAAAGAAATTGTTGCTGTTAAGTATATATCGCTGTATGCGTTTAATATCGATATTGCGTGATCTGAGAAGTGGTGTCATATCGTCATGTCGTTTGTGTCAGAAATCAGATTTAAGCGAGTATAACCGACCCCCAAATTTGAAAAAAAAAAGCGTTCTAAAGTCGGCTTATATGCGAGTATATACGGTAATTATACCAATGAGATCTATCAGATCTAATTGTAAAACATAAAATGACAATATATCCTCCAAAACATTGAATGAGAATAGTACATATAAAACCATATTCCCTTGCAAATGATGCTAATTTTCAAAGACTATGATTGGTTGTTTGGGAGGTTTATTTGTTTCTGCACCCTTGTGTTTCCAGCAGCTTGTGTGACATTTGTCAACTGAAATGATACGAAGAAAAATCGACAGCCATGGGCTCTTTCTTCTATACTTCTTCTCACAAGAGTAGGCTGAAGATTGCTTTGTTACTGCATCTTTCCTAGTTGGATCTTTTTCCAGGCTTCAGAGGCTGTAAAAATGCAGGAGTCAAGAATCCCAGCCACAGTAAATGTTCCACCAATGATGGCACAAATCTGAAATAGATAAAGAAGAAGGAAACTTTAAGTACTGTTCGCCTTCCCTGCTCTTCCCTCCACAAGTCTCAGAAAGACCTCTGGCATACAGCTGCTTGGTTTTTATTAAGTGTTTAGTATTTGGTGCAGGAGTCCCCAAACTTGGCAACTATAAGACTTGTGGACTTCAACTCCCAGAGCTGGCTGGAGAATTCTGGAGTTGAAGTCCACAAGTCTTCAAGTTGCCAAGTTTGAAGACCTCTGGTTTAGTGAAACGTGCCAGATGCAGTTAATGTAAGTTTAATAATGACATGAATAAAGATTCAAACCTTTTGTTAAATACGGCATAAAACACCTTAGTGTTGTAGTGTTTTTTTCTGAGTTTTTTAGATCGTAGTAAACATTCGCCTTAAAAAAATCACCAATGGGCACTTTTCAATCCCTTTTCTACTTTTTATCTTGTTCTTCCTGATTACATTAGAACCACATTAGGTTGGGATCATGTCATTTTAGTGTCCACTATTGGACAATATAGCATTAAGAATCTTCCCCACTAACTGCCCCATTTATGCAGAAAACTATACTGGGGTGATATTTGCGGCTCATTCTGCTTTCCTCCTTTCCTTTCCTCCTGCCATTGTGGCTGCTTCAAGTTACAGCTGTCTAGTGTTGTTCAGATTATTTGAGTAGCATTCTTTAATCACTATTTTAGGAATATAGCTGACTAAACTCAAGTGTGCCTCACTCTGGGTATCGGGGCATAGGATTCCTGTGATGCAAGACTGTGTAATCCTATGCATATTAGCTGTCAGTGGCTTCAGTGTAATTTACTCCTAGATAGATATTATAGCAGCCTTCTTCCAACTGGATGCCATCCAGATATGTTAGTCTCAATCCCATTAATTGGCTGGGTATTATGCTAATTGTAACCATGAGGATACTAAGTTAGGAAGATGCTTTATCTATTTGGGCTACATATTAAATTTGATGAAAACATTATCATTCTTGTACACAGGATATGTAATACTAAGAGTGCTACCTAACAGAATAATTATTCAATTGTGAAGGAACTAAGAATAAGATTACAAGTAGTCGTTGACTTACAATAAAGTTTCTTTAGTGACCATTCCATTCAATTGTGAAGGAACTAAGAATAAGATCACAAGTAGTCGTTGACTTACAATAAAGTTTCTTTAGTGACCATTCAAAGGTACAACTCCACTGACAAATGTAATCCATTAATATTTTTCACCGCCTTTTGCAATCTTCTTACAAGCAAAGTCAATAGGGAAGCCAGATTCACTTAACAACTATGTTACTACCTTAACAACTGCAGTGATTTACTTAACAACTGTGGCAAGAAAGGTCATAAAAAAACTGGATGAAATTCACTTAACAAATGTTTCATTCAAATTCTAGGCTCAGTTGTGATTGTGACTCTCTTATATAGAACTTTAATAGCAGTAACAGAAGCAGTGGGGGAGGAATTGCTCATTTTTGTGTGTATTTTCATTCAGATATTTTTGTCCAGTGAGCTCAATGAGATAGAAATATGTTTCTGTTTTTTAAAAAAAGTTAACGCATTTTTCAAAACACAGCTAAAATTCTGGGAAATAAAAACCACAGAAAGAAATGGAAGAAACTGATCTATTTACTTTTTTTTGCAAAGTAAAATGTTTTCCCCCAACTACTCCTCTTAGTTCATTTACCCTGCCTTCTACCAAAAGTGATGCACTTTTTAGAGAATATAGCAGCAAAATGAGTTCAACCAACACAAATCAGCTGACACAAGAGGTTTTAAACCACAAGATGGGAGAGGAGAAATACTTGATGCATCAAAGCAGGAAAGTATGACTTCACATTTCTAAACATAGAAAAAATATAACTTCATGTCTATTTAAAAAAAGTGAAAGATGCCTACACAGAGAATTCTCTGAATGGGTAGAAACAACTGGATTTCTTAGGATAGCCACCATTTCAGTTCAACAATTAAGGAGCTAGGACATTTATTACACAAAATGTCATTATCTCACTATTACAAGAAAGTCAATAAACATGATTAGACAAAAAGGATACTCTGAACTGTGTGCAGACACGAGTCACAAAAAATGTAAATAATATTCCCAGTTCCTCTTATGTTGAGAGAATGAATAATTTCTGCCTAGGCCAGAAGGCCATAGCCCTCTCCACTATCATGACTACTCCAATTCAAATCCAGGTCAACCGTGATGCAGTTGGGACTTGGGACAGCAAAAATGATGAGGTGCAAAGTAACTCTACTAGGTTTGAAAGGCCTGAGGTAATAATTTGCCCTATGAGCCTACCCTAGATTTTGTCCTAGCAAAGAGGGCTGGTATTTCAACATAACAGAAATGGAAGGATAGTACTTGCAAGAAAAAAATTATAGTAATAATGGAAAAAAGCTGATATCATTAAAGCACATAGGAGAACAGGCATTGTCCCTTCGATCAAGAACTTTAGACTTAAAACTAGAACAAGATTGTTTGTTGACTTCATACTTTATTAGCATTACAAAAACAAGCCAAGATGTGAGAAGTTTAATTGGATCCTGGTGTCAAAGAAGCAGATTCAGAAAAGGAAGAATGCTAAAATAGGCAAGCCGCTATTATCATATAGAATAGATTAGAAGCCAGGACAAATGGGAAAATGACAAGGCTTATGATAAGGGAAAGGGAAAGAGCACTAAAATAAAAAGCCAATCGGCATTCAAAGATCCCACAAATTACAACAAAGGAAGGATTGAAAACAAAATTTACTTTTTTGTACTGTATCTGAGTAGTGTGTAATATGTGGTCCTTCAGATGCCACCACAAAATCATGATTTCATAATAAACTACATTTCTCTCTTCTGTATTAGTATAATGAAATATAATAAAGAAAAAGATCATTTCACTTCAATATATACAACCATAATGTAGCCTGCCAATTATGGGTATATGTCATGATGGTCTTATGACCACTGAATTGGTCACATGACCATTCAAATTATGACCATTTTGTGGCTGTCGTTAAGAAAGCACAATATTTATAAAACAAACTCTAAAAAAACCTTTTTTTTATTCTGTAATATTAGAATTCTAGCATTGTGTTGTGAAGGCAGGATTATGTGTGATGAAACTAAAATCTTTGCATACTAGCGTTGATGGCTGGAAATATTATCTGTGGTAGTACAAGTTTGAGAATCTTTTACAAAATGATATATTAAATGCTACATTAAAGTCAAAATTAAAAATCCACAATTTAAATCCCCCCCCCACACACACACTCAATGTTTCAGCTTTTAGGCTAAAGCATCCAATATCTTCCCATTTTCCTATCCAAACAATTTTCTGTTTTCTGGATGCATCTAGAAAGTAGTTCAGCATTTACAGCTCTTTTTTTACTTAAATCTCCAGCATATATACTCAGCTTATGAATAAGCAAGGACAAGAGGGTGACAATAACTTACCGTTGTGATAAATCTGTACAAAGGCTGTCGTCTTTCTGTGTACTTCACTGTAATAGGGCTCAAATCATATCGAAACCAAATGGCTGGAATAATACGTCCTGTGTGGCTGTATGCTACATATTCCTAAAAAAGGAAGCATAGCACAGAATAAATATATCCATATATATAAAACAGACACCTAAGAATTCTGCATATATCTACTCCACTTTCCCTGCGATACTGATAATTTTTGAGATGTTTATTGGAATCCAAGTTAACTTTAAAGAGCAGGCCCTTCAAAATCATTTGGACTTAACTAGTAATGATTTTTAAAGATTCTGATTTCACAGAGCCTACTCCACATATGACTACATCTTGATCTAGCTCAATTACGGATATGACAAAATTAGTACCTCTTATGCAGTAAAGTAGCAGTTACAAGTTTCTGGGCTATGAAAGAAAATCAATATTTTAAGATCCTGTAATTTTAAAGTAGCATTTTAATTCCTGAAGTTCAAAAGGCTAGAATGGCAAAACTTTCCAAAACTGGTGAATAATTGAATATTAAAAAGACCTTGAGAAACAATGAAGGGAATAGGAATAATACTTTAAAAAAATTTCCAGAACACGGCATTATGAAATCAGGTAATAGGAAATCTGTGCAAAAGTACATTCTTTTATATGAGATTAGCTGGGTTGAAGCGAACTACATCCATTTTTAAACATTAGTTTTTGTAAAAGGAAGCAAGTGCTCTGGATAGACAAAAATATACCTAACTGATAGGAAGGATCTATATCCATATCCATTAATTAAGCCATGCTTCAACTATATAAGATAGTTACTCACAAAGCAGGAAGCAATGATTAGTCTATCAATGTTTGCCTTTGTCAGTTTATCAAGTATTTACGGTATATATCTATCCCTTTTCCATGTTAATCTGCAAATAATACTTTCATTGCCATGGAGTTGAAAATATATATTCAAATATTCATGTCTAAGCACTTCATCCATGTGATTAAGTATGCTTTTGAGGTGAACACTTTATTGGACTAAACTGGGAAGTTTTCATTCCTATCATTTTGATTTCACTGAAATTCATACAGGTTAATTGTACTTCAACCTTATTTTTTATTTTCTTTTTTCTAGACTTCCAGAAGAGGGTGCTATGTGTACTGTTTAAACAAATGCACATTGAAAGAGCAACAAAGGACACAAGACTGGAAAATAGTATTAAATCAAGCCTTTGAAGAAAGGGATGTAATATATTTACCTTATTGGCTACAGTATATTGGTATGAATACCGCTGTTTGCCACTCATGTCTTCATACACAGTAGGAACAATCTTCAGTATATAATCATGAGAAGCAAGGGCTGTGTAAACAGAATACAGTATACCCCTTTTTGAGAAATCAAAAATAAGAGAGAGGCTCTTCTGTATAAATTTCAAAGTATTAATTTCTAATGGAAAATAATACACACTTAATTGTCCTAATTTTTTTCAGTATATAAGAATATATCTAATCCTTTTTTTTTGTAGACTGCCAGATGCTTTACCACACTCAGAAATTTTTCCAGTAAAACATGAAAACCTAATTTGACTACATGTTGAAAAATATTCTGGTTTGCTACTCTCAATCATCATATACATCAGAAAGCTTTCAATACTAGTTTAACTTGTCCAATGAATTTGGGAATAGTATATAATTTTCCATATGTTCAGTCTTACCCACTTGAAGTTCAATTTAAAAAAAGCATTACATTTATGTCATGGATCATATTACTGTCAATGAAGGATCATCATATTTAAAGTTGAAGAAATCATCTGACAGTTTGAAAGGAAGCTGGATAGATATATCATGGAGTTTTGAAACATAATCTCATAGCAAAGATAGAAATCCTATAGGACAGGAAATAGAAATCCTATAGGACAATCTTTCAGTAACAGATAAATGGAATTACTATAGATCCAAACTACAATTACATTAAAGTATTCTAATTTATTACCTCTTATAAGTAAATATAGAGGAAGGAAATGCCAAGCAGAAAGAGATGTTGGCTAGGACCAGACTCATTTCCTGTTATACATGATTCTTAAAGCATCTCTTTGCCCTGGCTCCTTTTTATCTTTGTTTTCTTTCCTTTGAACACAGACGTACATACATGGAAGTTTTGCAAGGAGAGATCTGTGTAAGACTGGTAGCAAAATATCAGAAGGAGTCTTGACAGCATCTTTTCTGATTAAAAGGCATAAACTTTTGTGAACTGCAACTAACCTATGAAGGTCAATTCCAATAATCTTTTGAAGTTGGTATTAGAAACAAGTTTATTTATAATCTTCTTCAGGTATCATACATCTCTAAGAAACCACAGTAAACAGCAAATCTCTGGTTGTAGAAGCCATTAACAATATAAAACATCAAGAGGTCAATTTTTCCCAACCTAGTGCTCTTCAGATGTAATTGTGGATAATTTCCAGCATGGCCAGTGACTAGGCCAGCTGAGAATTATATACTGTATTCAAATGTATCTGAAGATTACCACTCTAAGGAAGAGGTTATAGATAATTGATCTGTCTCTCTTTTATAGCCTGGGAAATCAAGTCTATTCATCCCAAATTTATTTCATTGCTTAAGACCATCAATGATACAATTGTTTTTGTAAGCTTCTCCAATCATGAACACTATATTAATATGAAATTAATTGAACACCACAAATTATACATACGATTTGAACTGAGTTTGTTTGTCCCCTCCAGTGCATTGAATGCTCCATGAATATTCTGGACCTGATGAAAGAAACACCACAAACTATATTTTTGCATTAAGTAAGTGTTTTTCTGTTCCCCAAAATAATCCTGTTCCATAAAATAATCCTTAAACAGGTAAGAATCGGAAGTGAAAGGGAAGAAACCTCTTCAATTTTTATACCATTTTGTATTGATGCCATCATTTATCCTTACTTGGGAACAATTTTTTTGAATTTCCAGAGGCTTTGTAAACAAAGTATCTCAAAGCAACCAAAGCATCTCAACATATCTACAATACTTGGCATATATTAGCTAATTTTATAAAGTTAAATTCTGAGCATACAAAGATAAGTGAAGTATCAATTTCACCAAACTTCAATAAGTTTTTTAAAAAAATGAAAATCCTTAAATATCAACTTTGATTAATGGATATCAACTTATGGATGTTTAATCACTGGATACTTTCATGATTTTCAGAAAAGCAACAACTGACACAAGGGTAACACTTATAAAAAGATGGTGCAGCTGGTTTTCTAAAGAGGCATTCAAATTATTAACACTATAAAAGATTTGCCCTGCACCAAGTGGCACAAACTCTACTGAAAGATTATGCAGAGACATGACCACAGCTCTGTTTTTGACAGAACTTCATTCATAGATGTGTCATCAGAACAGCTCATTGAGAAGCAGCATTTTTTAAAAAACACAGCTAAAGCCAAGTAATGAGCTCAGTGAATCCATTACACTACAAAGACAAAACACTTTCATTATCCGGCCTGAAATATAAAACCAGGAGAAGATTAATTTAGATTCAAGCGTTAGGATACCTATCTTAAGACAGTTTCTTTTTTTTTGGAGCTTAAAAGCCTGAAAACATTCCAAGAACCCCAACTAGCAATCAAAAGACACAATGAAAATCCCTGCAACACATGGACAGATTCAACCACGGTTCTATTGGAAAACTGTGAGCATCCTAGACCATGCTAAATCAAAAATCACTAGGGAATTTCTGGAAGATTGGTATTAAGACAAATCTATTATCAATAGACACATCGAGCTAAACCATATGTACACACCATTCAAACGAGACAATAAAAATCCAAGAAAGAAATGAAAAGACCACTATAATACTCACTGACAGCCAAGTAGAAATTGATACCAACAAACAAAAGAAAACAAATACCCTAATCAAGAAATTACAAGGATAAAAACCCACCCCACTAACACTGACAGGGCAAGCTCCTGTATAAAAATGGAGCAAGCCCCACACTCGCAAGCAATGATGAATGTTACTTAGTCAGGTAATGGAACATTTGCAAGCAATAAATCAATTAAGACAGCACCAAGGACTTCATTGTTGAACACTGAGCAACATATATTATCTTTTATTTATATTGATCTATGTTGCACTGGTCAGACTGTAGTACTTGCAATACTGTGTCCAGTTCCGTCATCACAATACAGAAATGATCTTGAAGAAATGGAAAACATGCAGAGAAGAGCAACAAAGGTGGTAAGACACTTGCAGACTAAATACTACAAAGAAAGTAATAAATACTACAAAGGAATTGGGTGTGCTTCATGTAAAGAAGAAGAATAGGGAAAGACATAATAGCAGTTTTCCAAAACATGAGGGATGTCACAAAGATTGATTCTCGATAGCACCTGGAAGAATTATATACAGAAATCCAAACTTGAAGTAAGAAGAAATTTCCTGATTGTGAGAGGCACTAAGCAGTGGAACAACCTGCCTCCTAAACTTATGGATGTTTAATCACTGGATACTTTCATGAAAAAATCAGACAGCTATTTGTTTGGGATGGTCTGAAGATTCCTGTCCTGGACAGTGGAGTAGAGTAGAAAACTTCCATGATCCCTAACAGTTTAGCCTTACTACTGCATTTTTATCATATTTACCTCTGTTTCTGGACTTATCCTGATACTAAGATCCCCAATATTTCCCAACCTACTATCATTCTCTAGCTATGTTAGGAATGGAACTCCCAAAATTTTGGGAGTTGTACTCCCAACAGATTTGGAAGATACTAGCTTGGGTGAGGCTGAGATAGAGCACAAGTGAAGATATGTGTTGTACTATAGTTAGATATAAGTGAATACCAAATTTAAAAAAAATACTAAACACTCTTTTTATCTTGTAGGATACTCATCATTCATTGAGTTATAAAGCATTAATAACTCCCCAAATCTACTGTTAGTCATAGCAAAAAACACAAACTATTCAAAACTATTTTTGAAACTATGTGTGAGATAAAACACAGTAGCTGTCTAAATATACTGTACACACACACACACACACACAGAAGATACAAGAAATTATGGCGAGCCACCAGTGGCCAATGCAATTAAGCAAAGAATTCTCATAAATAAGCAATTTCTGAGGGACAAGAAGAATAGGAATCAATAACCAAGTAAATAATTCCAAATTGGAGCTTTTATAGTTGAAAGAATAAACCTGACTTAATATTAGCAAGGTCTATTTTTAGTAGGTTGCAAAATAACATTCAGAAAGCATCCTGTTACATAAAATTATGTTTTTCTCATTGAACTAATTTGTTTAGCTTGCATTTCCATGCAATCTTTCTTTTCAATTGTAAACATAGATCACAAAATTGCATCAGATATTCCTAGCAGTTGTTTCTAGCAGACAAAGGAGACATGCACAGATGCGCTCATTCTTGCTGGCTGCATTGCACAAGTTGGCAACTCCTTGCCATTTACAAACAAATGGATTTCCATCTATGCAGTATGCATGAGTTGGTAAGCACCCTTCTGATAGCTGGAAAGAAATTGACCATACATAGGCATTTTTTCTGGTGCATTCACCTGTCACAACAGAAATAAACTAATGTATCAGATTGAAGAGAAATGCCTAGCATTTTGCTACACACAACCATTTAACAAGATGCACAATCTTCTTCAGAGCTGTAGATCTCAGAACTCACCTTCAGCTTGTCACCAAAAGAGAGTTTGTGGATGACATGGGTCATATCAGGATTCTGAGGCTGTGCAGTGGCACTATGTGTTGATACATGAAAGTTCCCTGGAACCTAAAAGAAAGCAAAGTTCAGATTCTGTTGTGCTTCAAACCATCAGCAACCAATGTTTGATGTGTAATTTGAAACTTCAAAATCCCTGGAAGGATCAGCAATGACTAGAAATGTTTGAAATGCTTATACAATAAACCCCCACCCCCTTTAAAAGTTCATAATTATAAATTAAGAGAAAAAAAATCTGAAGTGGATTCTTTTAGGTTTTGCAACTAGTCAACAAAGAAACTAGCCAATATGAAAAACATGGTAAAGAAAATAATAATCATACTCTTATCAAGAAAAATATTTACATGGCAAAATGAGCAAGAGTGATAGCACACCATTTTTAGGCATATTCTAACATGAATAGTAGTACAATTTCATAGCCTGTGGTGCAAACAGGAGGTATGATTTGGCTGTACATCTTTATTCTCCCAACAATGTGCTGCACACTCCTTCTCCTCCACCCTATGGACTCACAGGTGACCTTATAAGGCTGGATTATCTAATGCCACTCCACCCACTCCATGAAACAGGTCTGGCTTTTCATAGCTGCTAGTCAATGAAACTGGGGCTCCTCTACTCCCGTCTTGAGAGCTGAAGATCCTTGCTCTTTAACATCAGAATGTTTCTTCCCATCAGGGTGTCATTCTTTATTAGCTAATAGGTCCTTGGAATAGAAGGCACCATTGTATTACTTTAGGTTACAGTTCTTTGCCCTGTGGTGACTCATAAACCAGAAGATACAATGTTTTGATGAGAAAAGATAAAAAGCAACAGGCAGACTTATTATGCTCTTCAGAAAGTTGGAATCAACTCTAAAGCACTTTAAAATTCTACAGTAACATTATGAACTGATGAACCAAAAATTGAATCTATCAATATAGCATTATTTCCTCTTCCTGTCATACTCTTTGCCTCAGTAAATACTACTGTGTTGCCCCGAAATAAGACCCTGTTTTATTTTCTTTTGGGCCCCAAAATAAGCACCAGGTCTTATTTTCAGGGGATGTCTTACTTGCTTACCTTAGGACCACTGCAGTCAGGCCTCCCATGCCCTGACACCTGTCATGCCACTGCCTGACTTCTTTTGCGGCCACTTGCAGCTGCTTGCAGACAGATGCCACATGGCTCAGCACACCAGAGCTACTCCTCGCAGCAGGAGGCTGCATGCTGTGTTTGCTATTGCATGTGTAGGTGACAGCACTGGCACAATGAGCCCTGCAGCCTCCTGCTGCAAGTGGTGACACTGGCACTACACACCTTTCAGCATCTCGCCTCAAGTAGCAGCACCAGTGCGACAAGCCATACAGCTTCCTGCCGCGAGTGGCAGCATCAGCATGATGTGCCACATGGCATCTGGCCACAAGCAGCCGCAGAAGAAGTCAGGCAGCAGAAATCCTAAGGTAAGTGAGTGTGGCTTGTGTGGGGCAGCTCTACTCCTGCTCTAGCTTGATTTTTATTCATGTACCTCACCCCATCTCATACAACCAGACGGTGGGCAGGGCTTACCTAGAGCTTATTTTTGGGGTAGGGCTTCTATTCGACACAGGCTAGGGCTTCTTTTCAGGGTAGGTCGTATTTTGGGGAAAACATGGTATATGAAATTTTCTTTCCTACATTCCTTCAGAATTTGGGCTGCTGCATTTAGCCAAAATAAATTTCTAGTTTAACTGATTAAAAATGTGTCCTGCAATTAATTATACATTACATTTTCTAAAGTATTTGTTTTAATGCAAGCAATTATAAAACTTCAGGCTGTTATCAAAATTCTTAGAAAAATATTTTCTCTTTTTGGAAGGAACAAAGAATGTTTCGCCAATGATGTCTGGCTGCATACATACTTTTGACAACAAAAAATTGCAAGCTTTTTTCATCTAAATTGTTGATTTATATGCACATATAAATGGGGAACAATTCTAATTGTGACGGTACATTGGTAATAGTTTGTTGCTGCTATTTAAAGTAGTCTTAAAGCTAATCATTTAATTATGAAATCATTATTATTATTGGCATATGGGATTGTTACAGTAGTCAGGAGACTATAATGCCACTCAAGATTTATAGTTTGTCTGCCTGCTTACCAGTTCTGTTAGGTACACAGTGTGTTTCCTACAGTGTACCACAGGAAAGCAAACTAGGTTTGCACTAGAAAGACAAGTGGCTCTTCCTGTAGCAGCATCCAAACCCCTGTCTTCCCTGAAGCCACTTTGCAAACAGGTGCCATAATCCGGGAGGTTCAGAACTGGCAGGAATTTGACTGCCTGCATGAAGCACCAACTCATCACCCCACTGAAGTAATATCTATTTATCTACTCGCATAGAACATGCTTTTGAACTACAAGGTGGGCAAAATCTAAGATAAGTGATAGCAGTTCACCCTATCATGCAGAGCTAGGGATCAAACTGCTGGAGCATCTCCAGTTTCATTAAACCACTCAGCCAGCACACCTCTCATTATGAAATCATGTGAATGTATTAAAAGAACCAAAAGTTGGAAGGAACCATTTAGACATCAGATTTAACCCTTCTTAATCCAGGAATTCAAATTACAGCAGGGGTCGCCAAACTTTTGAACGTCAGGGACCACCAAACTCATAATTTTAAATCCCACAGACCATTAATATGAATTTTGACTAACAGTGGCTTGCTAAGTCAGTCTTAGTCTGACTTAGTCTGACTTTTGACTAACAGCGGCTTGCTAAGTCAGTCTTGCTAAGGAAAGTCAGTCCCATATTCCAGAGCTGCAGTAGTCACAGGACTGACCCTTTGGTCGTCCCAGAGCAGTTGCTTCTCCACCCAGGTGCACTGGCCTGCCATGGACTGGAGGAGCTGCTCCGGGATGTCCAAAGGGCCAGTCTTGTGACTACTGAGGCTCTGGAATATGGAACTGACTTTCCCATCAACATCAGCAAGCCACCCCGGGGCGGATTTCCTGCCCCCGCCATTGGTCTTACCTTGTTCTACTCAAGGTAAGATTTGCACACATCTGAAGAATGTAGGGCAGTGGATGGGCAGGCCATGTGGGTGGCTCAGCCTTGTGTTCCTGTGCAGCCTGGATTAATTGCTTTGGGGAAGTGTTTTGGGGGTCATTTCCCTACAGACCACCAAAATTTTCTCGCAGATCACCAGTGGTCCCCAGCCCACTGGTTGGCGACCACTTAATTAAAGCATTCCAGTCTAATTCTTGCTTGAACACACCCAGTAAAAGTAATCCCATCTTATCTATAAACTGGTTCTTCCATCAAATTTTGTTCAAATTTATTATAACATAAAATAAAAATAGAGACAAATATAAAAAGGACATAAGGGAAGGAAAAGAAGTGGGAATGATAAGAGGTAAAAAAAAAAAAAAAGAAAGCAGTGACTTCCAACTTTTTTCAGTGCAGTAGAGTAACAATATAATTAAACCTTAACTAGGACTTCTGGTTTGCAAGGCTTCAGCGGGTGGCAGGAATCCGCGATTGTGCGCGGTTTCTGCTGTGCTCGCCACTGGAGTGCCCTTGATCCAGCTGGATTTGGGGGCTATAGTTACCCCATAGAGGTAACTGAATAGGGAGATCCAGCAGGAGTCCGGGGGAATCACAACCCCCCTCCTCAGCTGACTTAACTCCCTTTTCCGAAAGCGGTGGAGCGGCAGTCAGC
>BHFT01049301.1:0-12100 GCA_004320025.1 Laticauda laticaudata | reverse complement strand
TCTATCTATCTATCTATCTATCTATCTATCTATCTATCTATCTATCTATCTATCTATCTATCCTGATTAGTGGTCACATTAATATGAAAGATAGTGAATGAATTTGAACTATGTAACAAAGGTGAATGGCTTGTTTCATATTGATAAGGCTTTAAAGCAGGGGTGTCAAACTCAAGGCCTGGGGGCCAGATACGGCCTGTGGAATACTTAGATCTGGCCCACGAGGCCGCCCTAGAAATAGTGAAGGACTGGCCTGTGGTGCTTCTGGCAGTGAAAACAGGCTCTCAACCTCTGTTTTCAGCCGCCATGGCCTCCTGCAAACCTCTGCCAGTAAAAACAGAGCTTGGGAGGGCTGCCGAGCTCCATTTTCACTGGCAGAGGGTTGCAGGAGGCCGTAGCAGTCGAAAATGAAGCTTGGGAGCCCATTTTCGCTGGCAGAAGCACTGCGGGCCACGACAGGTACCCCTGACATGAATGACATTGAGCTGGCCACACCCACCCTGGCCCACCAAGGTCAAACACATCCCTGATGCGGCCCTCAATGAAATTGAGTTTGACACCCCTGCTTTAAAGCATCATTTCCATCAGTGATTTCAAAATACTGATGGAATGCACCCATGCTAGTTTAGAAAAAGGTTTTTATGCTGAACAAAAAAAAATCGCATACACACATATATGAATTCTGAAACAGTTAAAGCTTTGAATCAGTAGGTATTAATACAGTACTTAAATAGTCTTACAAATATTTCATTTTGCAACAGTTACTTTATGTTTGTGTGTAATAGAAATATATGGCTGGCTGAGGAATTCTGACAGTTGAAGTCTACAAATCTTAAATGTTGCCAGGTTTGGAGAACCTTGTTGTAGAAAAGCAGGCATCGAGCAGGGATGGAGTTAAATGTGTCATCAGTTTAGAGTCCTTACACTGCCAGAAATGATCCAAGTCCAACCCTCCTTGAATACCTTTCGTACCTCTAGTGCCAATTTAGTGCTGAGCATTGACTAGATTCTTTTGTACATGGTTGAATAAATCTTCTGTGCTACAATTTAACATATGGTCCTGATCCTTTGCACCTAGCCATATCATGTCATGGAAGAGAAAGAAGTTCTACTAGATAAGATGGAAATAGATTTGAATACAGATTTAAAAATGACTGGCTACAAGAATGATGTAGAAAATGATGTACAAATGAAACCGGTTGATGTTTTAATAATTGCAAGGATAAACAAATAACAAACCAGGAGAGCAACTTGGATGATTTTCCTATATTGGATTTACAAAATAGACCTCTTAAAGTTTTGAAAGACTTGGTGGGAAGTAACAAAAAAAAAAATCAAGTTCTAGGACATTATTTGAAAGGATTACATTACAAGATTGTTAAAAAGAAAGGAATATAATGTTAGCTTATTTGATGAAAAGTTATTCATCAAATAAAAAAGTTAAAGTTATTTCTGGTAACAATCAATTTTTGCTAATATGGATGAAACAACAAAGTTTTAAGGCTTGGTCTATAGATAAGAGATGTGATTTTAGACAAAAAGATTGTTGTATTTCAAAAGAAAATGACAAGTTGTTAACCATGATTATATTTGTTGTGATTTTATATTTTTCCTTTTATGTGTTTTCTTTTCTGCACCTTTTTATTTTTGTAGTTTGCACTAGTTTTTATTGATATGACTGTAATTCTTAATATTTTTTAAAAAAGATATAAAAACAGTTTTAAACCACCAGCATTTCATATGTTTAAAACAATTGAGAAAAATCCAAAGAAATACTATTTCATTCAAAATATTTAATTGCTCATAATTAAGTCTCTAAGATTTGGAAATCAGAACTGCAATAAAGAACAAGTTCAAATACACTGATTACCCCCATTTTTAATATGTGCCATCAAGTCATTTTCAGTTTCTATAGAGTACATGGATTTTTTCCATGAATTTGAAATTAAGGTATTACATTATTTAATAGTATACCCAGCATGAGAAATACAAAATAATTTACTACAGGGTAGAAAATGTATGGATGCTGTTGGGTCAAATTAAAAGAAACTACCCTTTTTAAACTGGGTCAACACGAAGTTAAGAAAACAAGTGTCTGGAAGACAGAAACCAAAGAAATATGTAAAACGCTGAAATAGAAAAATATAACCGCAAACATACAACCAAAATTCTGTGTTACTTTCTCTATAACAAACCAATATTTCCTGTATATAGTACAGTAATTCTGCTAATTGAATATTTTGCAATGAATTGAAGTTGAAAATGATAGCATCATTATTTTTAAGGTTATTTCATTCTATATAAAAAGGCATTAGTGAAGTCACTTGATATGTTTTGTAGCAATCTCTGGCTAATAAAAATGTGATTCTGGAAGCATGCCTATTTGCAAAGAATTTATATATTCTCTACATTTGGGAGTAAAAATTATGTACAAACTCTGCTTAACTTTGGAGCAAGTATTGCCATTATACTAGAAATAACAAGTTATGGTCCATCAATATTGTTCAGCACCAATTCCCATTGAGTCCAAGGAAAAAATATACTTGTATCGTGTTTTCCTGAAAATAAGACCTTGAAAATAAGCCCTAGCTTGACTTTTACGTGTGCCCAATATAAGCCCTATTTAATACTCCGCCCATTCTGTTTTACCTGTTTGCACAACATGGGGTGAGGCACATGGGTAAAAATCTCGATAGGGTGGACATGGGAGGTGCAGCTGCACATGTGCCCTTAACCCACTTACTTTAGCCTGCCTCTGATACCTGCCCTGATACATGCCTCGCCTTGCCGGCCCACTTCTTCTGTGGCCACTTGCTGCCGTTTGTGCATGTCACCCCTGGCCTCCATTTCACTGTTAGAGGCCTTCTGAAGACCTTCAGGAAAAGCCTCTGTAGCCGAGAAACGAGCTCCGGATTGGTGGCAAAAGGCTTCTGATGGGTGAAATAGGTGCTGTGCAAGTCGATCCGAAGCTTGTTTCTCAGCTGCAGAGGCCTTTCCGGAAGGCCTCTGAAAGCGAAACGGAGGTCAGCAGGTGTCAATCCGGAGAAGAAGTGGGCCGGCTGTGGCCACACAAGCTCCTGCTGGGCGGGACTGTCACGAGCCGCCACCATGAGGTAAGACAGTGAAAGACTTCCCCTGAAAATAAGACCTAATGCCTCTTTTGGAGGCCAAGGGTCTTATTTTCAGGGAAACACAGGTAATAAAAGTATACTGTACGTAGTGGAGCTTATAATAGAACATTTTTCATGTTAATGCAGATTGGATAAGCAGTACCTATTGAGCAAGTATAAATTACTACTATCCAAACCAAAATGCAATCCCAAACATAAAAGATGTCAAAGATGTCTACTAAAATAGAAACACTAGACCAGTAAAACACCAGCAGTGTTCCCTGATAGTTGCTTATACATGCATTTGTGTATTTCAGGACCCTCATTTTCTCACATGCAACAAATATGCCCTTAGGCAATCTGTTATTCTCTGAATTAAAAATAATAAACACAATAATTCCTGTGTTGTGTAACATTGGTACAGTTACCATGTGGAGCAGTACTATAGCAAATGAAATCATATAATCCTGAGATGTATTGATAAAGCAATGAACTCAGGAAATTCATCAATTCTGTAATTCAGCTTTGAAATATACAAATATAACAAACCAGAACATCAATCATCTTGGAACTACTTTCTCATTCCATCACTTGATACTACATATCCTTGGAAGCAATAACTAACATTCCATTCCTTCTTCAAGGTTCTTCAATAAATGGGCATGCAAAATAGGTAGTCCCCAAGGCAACTACACCTTAAGCTGCAGAGCTTTATAGACAATAACAAGCACCGTGAATTGCATCAATAAGCCTATTGGTAACCACACCAGCTGGCACAGTAGAGATACAGTAGTCCTCCACTCATGACCACAATTGAGCCCAAAATTTATGTTGATAAGTGAGACATTTGTTAAATGAGTTTTGCCCCATTTTACAACCTTTGTCACAGTTGTTAAGTGAATCACTGTACTTGTTAAATTGGTAACATGGTTGTTTAGGGAATCTAGTTTCCCCATGGATTTAAGATTGTCAGAAGGTTCCAAAAGGGGATCAAATGACCCTGGGACACTGTAACTGTCTTAAATATGAGTCAGTTGCCAATCATTTGAATTTTGATCCCATAACCATTGGGATGTTGTAACTATTGTAAATGTGAAAAACAGTCATACGTCACTTTTTCAGTGATGTTGTAACTTTGAATGATCACTAAAAAAATGTTGTAAGTTGAGGACTACTTATATTACATGGCCAAATTAGCTGAACACATTACTACACACGCTACTACTTTCTGTATCAGTTTTCAAATGATCTTCAAGGATATAAACAACTACACTGAAATGCAGTGATGTCGTTGTGAGTCAAGAACATGAGCGAAGGTCCCTATAACCTCCCATTTCACAAACAGCCACAACTGAATAGTACAAAATCTCTTCCAGTGACCTACATCCTCTACCTATTTTTCACCACAAGCTGAAAATTCAAGAGGAAGTTCATCTTGTACATTTAGGGCAGCATAAGCCCATGCAGAGTATTATTCTGAATGCCAAATGTTTGGTTTAATTCCAAGCAACTTGTAATACAGGCTATACCCTGCAGTACTGATACTGAACATTCATTCATTCAATATTTCACTTTACTGTTTTTATACATAATTCAAGGCAGCGAACATTCCTTTCTTTTCCTATTTAGATCATGTTCAAATTTAAAATGGCCTAAATGCAAAAAAGTACCAAATTATAGAATCGTAATATTTTTCTTCATAGTGCTTTACAGCCCCCTCTAAGCAGTTTACAGAGTCAGCATATTGCCCTCAACAATCTGGGTCCTCATTTTACATGCCCTGGAAGGATGGAGGGCTGAGTCAATCTTGAGCTGGTCAGGATCGAACTCCTGGCAATGGAAGGCAGAGTCAGCCTGCAATACGGTGTTCTGACCACTGTTACCACGCAAATACAATATATCCTCATGAATAAGCCAAGGATTTTAACTTCCAAAATACACCCCCAAAATTGGGTTCAGCTTGTCCACAGAGGGGTTTCTTTGTGAGTATATACAATAGTTTAAAATACCCATATATAATTGTGTATAAGCTGACCCTCCCATTTTTAACAAAAATAGCATGAAAAATGTGTCACCTGTGGATAAACTGAAAAATAAAACATGCAAACATTTTGAGGGGTCAAGTTACTCAGACTGCACATTTTCCATGGTCTTTTGGTCAAAAATTTGAGGGTTGGCTTAGCTGCAGATGGGTTTATATGTGAACACCCACAGTTACAGAAATTTTATTTTTACTTTCTTGCCATTTACAAAGGAAGCATGAACCAAATTTATGTACTAATACCGAAATTTGAATCATACCACTTAAAGATATGATGCACTAACACAACAGAGGAGAAAAATAAGCTTGCCCTTGTGTTGGTAAAATGTTGCTTGCTTCAAGACATAATCACACTCTCTTTGTCTTTCTCTTATATTTTCTCACCATCACCATCATTTATTTCTTTCCAAAGATAGGAGAATGAGAAGAACCAGGTAAAGAAGGGGTGTGTGAAGTGGAGATAAAGTACTAAGAGAACATGAAAGTAGAAAGCACTTTTTAAAAAGTTCTCCTTACCATTATATACGTGAGTATTCCTATATATTATATTGTAAAGCAGTGATGATGGGAAAACAGTACCCTAAACACACAGAAATCTGTACAGTTAAATTTGGCAGAGAAAAAAAAAATAAAAACAAGGCCAAAGACAATTCCCAAGAAATATGTTAGTGTATAAACAGACAAAAAAGGGATTTCAGTCAGAAACATAGTTGCTATTACAAAGAAGCTTTTCTGATCTATGTTTTCCTCCCATGTATATGATGCAAAATTGCATTATTTTAGACAAGGAGAAAATCTAGTTGTGCCATAACCACTTTTAATAATAAGCAAAAAGTAAACAGGCTGAACAAATTGATCAAGATTTGGCTCATTTTTAGGAGTAAAATCAATCAATAAAAAATAAGTGGCAGATTTTGCATTTCAAGTTGGAAAAATAATGTATTTCAACTATTGTTTTTGTTATTATAGCTCTTTTTATATAAAGGTGAAGTAAAAATCTAATAAATACATGAAATGCTAAAATTATTTTATTATGGAATAATAAAAAAGAAACATAAATACTGCTTTCACTCAGAATTGGGTCCCCATTTGCTCATTGCAGATATAGAAAAGAGAAAATCCAAATGCTAAAGCATAAAACATAATACTAACTGAATACCATTTGCTTTCTTTCTTTATCAATTAACTTCCCTGTACCATTTTCTATTGGCCTTGTTCCTCCAGAATGGCCTGGCACAAGATAGCAAACTGTCTGGAAAATGGATTTTTCCATCTCTTGGCAAATGTATTAATAACAAAGTGAGAACACAGAAACCCTTGTTGCCACTATGAGGCATTACTATGACCCAAATAAACCATAACCACTAGAAAGAATCTCAGTAACATTATCAACTCATGATGTCTCCCAAAAGAAAACTTTTATTGTATTTATAAGTAACTTAAAAGTCTTAACTCCTGAATCCAAACTTCAGTTTTAAGAAGATTTTAATTCATGACTGTGAGTGGAATGCAGGTTGTATGGAGGCAAAATGAAGTGTACCAACTCCTGCTTTGTCAAAAACATTTCAGATCAAAGGAGTCAAAATAGAACAATAACTTAAAATAATTCTTAATAGCTATTTGCTTCATGTAAAGAGCAAAAGTAGTAATGAATTTGGTATTCATGTAATTATTGAGATGCTACAACAATTATTTTAATTCCATGAGATGAAAGAAAGGTACTAGGTAGTCTGCTGGGACAAAACATTAACTGGTGAGAAAACTGCACAACACTATTACAGATAATCCTCATAACCATAATTGAACCCAAAATTTCCTTTACTAAGCAAGATGCTTAAATGAATTTTATCCCATTTTATGACACCTCTTGCCACAGTCATTCAGTGAATCACTTCAGTTGTTAAGTTATTAGCATGGTTGTAATGTATTAATCTGGCTTCCCCATTGAGTTTGCTTGTCAGAAAGTCGCAAAAAGTGATCAAATGATCATGGGGATACTGCAATGGATATGTGTGTGAAAAATGGTCATAAGTCACTTTTTTCAGCGCTGATGTAACTTCAAATTGTCACTAAACAAATGATTGTAAGTCAAGAGCTATCTGAATTGAAATTTCAAGTCCAAAATAATCCTAATTAGCAAGACCACTTAAGATACAATGAAGGGATAAATTGTACACCAATGGCCAGCTATCGTTTAATACACATGGGTAAATAAACATGGTATAAACAACAAGAGCCAAGCAATAGAAACAGGCTAAATTATAACTGTAACTAGTAACTTAACATGTTTGCTGTTCAAAAAATATGGAATTTAACTGAGGTGGGTGAAACAATATTTAAGAGTTATTTTCCTTGATTAAAATCTCACCTCCAACAAAAGCTTTCTGGGGTGAAAGAGAAGGAGATAGCAAACATCAGCTCTTGACCCAGAACATCTGGACTCAGACAACTGAATAAAACAGCAACACTGATGTCATCTTTCTTACATTACCACTTCCATCAAATCTGAAGTCTGCAGTAAAAGCAGAAAGATCAGGAAACCCAACCATAAAACTGTTTGTTAAAAAGGGGGAACCATAGTTTCATGCAATTGGATTTACAGTGCATGCTAACAAAGACATTTATGTCAGTTTAATCCTTAATACATTTAAAATATACTTCTTTGGGGTCGAACCCTAATGCAGACATGTAGAAAAAAAAATCAAAATCCATATGGGATACTTTTGGAGGGCGGGGAATTGCCTTCTTAATCCCTTCTGGACATCTGAAATGATTATTTGCTAACTCAAACCATGTGCAAGCCCCATGAATTTTGCCATAACACACAAAAATCTATTTTCCATGATGGGCTTGCCTTTTCCGCCCAAAGCATCAATAGCCTCATTATAGTTGGGCATTCAAAACAAAGTCCATCCAGCTGCCACATCCAAATATGGCGAGGAACACTTTTAAAAAAAAAAAAAATCACACAGCAACAAGAGCTTTTGACAGCAGCAGCCCTCCCTTCCAATCATCTCAAGTCAGCTGTACCTATAGCATGAAAAGATATGAATCTCACACAATCTCTCTCTCTCTCTCAAGCTCCCTCACATGACAAACCGTATTGCAGTCCATTTAACTCACACTGTCGAAGCAAATCCCCATACGCAGCCTGAGATCTACTACCTGACTTCATGAGAAAGAGAAAGGGGTGGGGGCAGCTCACACGAACACCAACAATAAACGCTGCTTTTCCATTAAGAGGTTTCCGGCTCCGCACATGACAGGAGGAGGAAGCAGGATCCAACCCAAATGGATTTTAAACGCGAACTACGTCATTCGTGCCACCTGCAACAGGGTGGACGAAGAGAAGGCAGCCCAACACTTCCTCCAAGGCCTGTAACTAACACAACCGAAGATCATCATCATCACACACACACCCCTTCATTGTGAAAGAGGCGGAGGGAAGCACAAAAGCAACCGCAACCTCTCGAATCCTTTCCCTCCAAACCACCGTTGAAGCAGAGGTCACAGCCAGGGAGGAAAGGCAAATCAGCAACAGGTGTCCTTTACACACACACACGTGTCCAACTCTCAGCCCGCTCTCCTTGATTTAGAAATAGGCTTCGGAGGGAGGAAGAGGAGAGGAGGTTACGTTTCCTCCACCACCACCACCCCGAGTAAAACCATGCAACGGGACGGGACTGGCCAACGTCGAGAAAGGATGGGCAAACACTGCATCCAAAGCTGCCCGGGGAAGGTGGGGTCTCATCAAAGATGGTGATCAGGAGGGCAATCCGCAACTCTCCCTCCCCTTCCCGCTTCCTTCCGACCCCCCCCCCCCCCCCCCCCCCCCCCCCNCCCCTCCCCGCCCCGCCAAAAAAGCGACCCTGAATTAAATACGAAGCGGCGCAGTATTTACAAAGCCCCTTGCCAAGATCTCGAACCGCTCCCGCACCACTGCGCCCCTTGCCAAGGCGCCCCGGGACGCGCGCTTCTCTGCTCTGGCCGTCCGCTTGCAGCGAGGTCTTCCGACCAAAGCCGCGCCTCGCAGGGCCGGGGCCTGCCTGCCTTCCTCGCTTGCTTGCTTGGTTGCTTCCTTCCCTCCTCGCTCCCGCCTTCCTCATCCCGGCAAAGAGCCGCCTCTGTCTCCTTGCTCGCCCCCTCCCCGCTTGGCTCAGCTCCGGCGCCCGCTGCCCTTACCTGCTCGTCTTGCCTCGGCCCCGCAGCAGAGCAGGCAACGCTGAGCCATGCCCAGGCGACGCTCGCCACAGTGACCCGACTTCGCTCAGCAAGCGCGGGCGGAGGACGGGGGAAGGGAGGTGATGATGAGGGAGGAGGCACAGGCGGGCAAGGGAGACACTCCCCGGGAGCAGCGTCTTCTTTTCCTTCTCTCGATATTGAGCGTCGGGGGTGGGGGGGGGGGGGTCGGGGGAGAGAGATGAGAGAGACGGAGGAGGAGGCGTTCCGCTTGCCGCTGTCCAGTCAGGGCCGCGCATCGGCGCCCTCTTGTGCGCGTCCCCGAGCGGCCCCGCACGGGACAGAGCGCCGCCTCCCTCGCTTGCCATGTTGGGGAGGGGAGGGGGAGGTGGGCCACGAGGCAACGAAACCCCCCCCACACACACCCGGCTTCTTTTGGAGCGACAGGCGCCCGCCTTGCCCTCCCCACCCCTCTCCCGCCACTCGCGGGCTGTGTCTCGCGGCTCAGTCCCCCACCCACCCCGCGGTGTATGCCCTTGAAAAATCATGTCTAGGCGAAGGAAACGAAACGCCAACCCCGCTCCAAGAGAAGTTGTTGAGAAGGCTCGCTCGTAATGTGGAAATAAAAGAAAGAAAATGAATGTGTGTTGTGTGTGGGGGGGGGGTAGGAAATACACGCACACAAATGCTGCAAGCTGGTGCCAAGCTAGCTTTGACGGGATGTCGGTGGAACAGGTTCCCTGCCAGCCTGTGGGGGTGTGCAAGAGAGAGAGAGGGAAGCATATCGATGTGTTATGCGTGCTTAATGTATGCTTAATCAATTGATTAATTGATGCTTAATACTTAATGTATTGATGGGTGGAGTAGCATGGAGGGGATATGAAACTTCCCAAGGTTCAAATTCTTTGGTTCCGTTACTTATTAATGTGGTATCGCCTATGTCACTTCTAGATAAACAACGTGGAGAAATTTCAGGCTATTCCTAAGTCTAAAATATCTTTCAGTTTTTAAGAGTGGCTCGGGATATTCCAACTCGATTGTGAAAAAGTATGACTTTTAATAAATACCATGGGTTCCGATTCAACGTAAGCTTAAATCTAACTTACATAGGGCCAGGTAACCCCAAAACAGGTGACATTTATGGCAGAAAGGGTTTTGAGGTCTGGAAATCTGTGACTATGGAGAGGAGAAGTGAAAAGAAGGTGAGAAGCCTTGAGGGGGTTGTGTGAAATGCTGAGAATGTGTTGAAGGTAGTCAACAGTGGCTGTCACTGTGGAGTTTCTATTAAACACCTGCCATAGAAGCTGTGGAGGATTGCAAAATACCCATTTGTCTAAACAGAATGATAAGATGGTTTCTTGCTACCTTTTAGCATCTTTGGACACTTCATGGAGGCAACAGGAGGGGAGAAAGCAAGTCACAGAAAGTCTCTCCCACCCATCCCTCAGATTGCTCCCTGTTGTGAGTATGCAAAGTGTTCAAAGCAAGGCTCTGTAAAATGCCCTTCCTCAAAGGGTTGAGGCAGCCATTTCCTCTGGCAGATTCAGCATAGTTGCTTCATGGTCTTTCCTAGGATCTCTGCACATCTGAAGCACAGGCAGCATTTCCCCTCGGACTGCCAGCAAAACAAGCAGCTGTTCATACTCATAGTGGTAACAACCTACCGTAGAAAATCCTCAAAGCAGCATCACAGAGATTGCCTCAACAGATTGAGGAAGGTTTTCACTGCAACAACAAGCTTTGTGAGTGCTTTGCATAGTGCTCCTTCCTACCACAGCTCTTTGTCACATAGACATAGCAGCTATCCTCTTTATTTTATTTTATTTTATTTTTTTAATTAAGGATGCTTATGTGGTTTCTATGATTCAAGAGGAACTATCACCATAATGTCACACCAGATCTGGTAGGTGTTACTTTCCCATACTTTATGTTGTATGTTATTTTTTCTCTGACATACCAAACACCCTATGCTTTCTGTGACTTTGCCATTTGTGGTCTCCATTCCTATTAAGGAAGGGTGTATTTCTCCCCTACACTAACATTCTTTGAGGCCACCGAATAACCTCAACTATCTGACTTACACCTTCAGAAACAGTTACAGAATCCTGACTAAGATTTGTGAGAAACTTTCTCTGGGTATATTTACCCCCCATGTATATTATTTTTTAAGGTTTTTTTTCCCCCTTTACTCTACCAGTCCATATATTCCAAAAATGTGTTTCTTGTTGATTGATTTTTTTCCCCCATAACACTTTTTTTTGTTGTTCACTTTTTCTCCAGCTTCCCTGAATAACAATCCTTGCTTGGTTAGTTACTTACCCCCTCCCCACAAATCAAAGGTATTGTGTTAAACCTATTCCTGGGTCTCTTCTGGCTACAAAACAATCTACTAGAGATACTGTCCAATTATAGAGAGCAATAGAGAGCAAACATACGTGTTGGAGACTGGTGGTTTCCTTTGCTTAACCATTTTTTTAAAGGTTTTTTAAAAAAATAAAAATAAAGGTGAGACATAAATTATGACAGACACTATGAAATATTATTTAGAGATAAGATTTCCTTATCTCCCCCAAAAATGAAAAACAACCACACTATGCGAGAGAATATATTTCCTTTGCGGTTAAAGCCATAACACATTTGGGATTTATTAAATATGATTTCTGAACACATAATTTTATTTCTGCATTTTGAAAGCATAAAGGGCCTGTCACATAGGCCGACGGATGCAAAACGTATGTAAAAAGGACACAGCGGACGAGAAAATATTCCA
>BHFT01049299.1:0-44979 GCA_004320025.1 Laticauda laticaudata | reverse complement strand
GTTCCGTTACCATTGCTTTACTGAATTGAATAAAGAGTTTGTTGTTGGAACCCGGTCTCGTGCAACTTATTTCCGGACGGAACACCTAGTTTGGTAATGAAACGTCTGCAAGAAAACCACCAAACTCAGTGAATACCAGGGACCCCTCAGTTTAACCCTAAGCTACAAGTATTCTCTTAAATCTTGCTCTTAATTGTGCATATGCACAATATCCATGCTCTTCTTCTAACAGCTTCCTTCTAACAGCTAACCATCATTCTTTGCTTGCTGTTTATTTTCTTTAAAATTCTTCTTGTGCTGAGATCTGAAATGGTGTTTTCAGGCACAATCTGGGTTTATTTCTATTCTTCACATCTTACATAGTAATTTTTTAAAGCTTTATTAATCTTAACTTGATTGTAACACAAAAAACTATGCCATCTGATTCTGAGGTCATTTCCTTCCAAAATTCTTAGTTCTCAGCAGCAAACACTCTATCATCCAAACCAAATAGCAGGCTGTAAAATCATTAAAAAGATTGTTAAAAAGAGATACAATCTAGAACTAAGGAGAAATTTCCTGATAATAAGAATGATTAATAAATGGAGCAGCTTACTTCCAAAACTTGCAGGTGCTCTATTACTGGAGATTTTCCAAGAAGAGACTGATAGCCATTTGTCTGGAATGGTATACATTCTTGTACTAGAGCAGGAGGTTGGGCTAGAAGACCTCTGAGTTCCCTTTCAACCCTATTTTTCTATGTTCTATATTCCAATTCCAATTTCAAATCAGATAATCTCCTTGCTCCTTTGCATCTTGGATGATTTATATTTGACCCTTGGGACCTCTCAGTGATTATCACTGACTGCTAGTCATGGCAGTAAACCCCTGGAACCCATAGGAAATATAACTAGAAAGATTATGCTGTGCTCATACTTTGTTTATGAACATGTCATAGTATCTGGGGTTACCACTCAATCAAAACAGAAGACTAAAAGATACAAGTGATTGCTCTGATCTAGCATGGAGGTTCTTATATATGTCTGCATTTAGATTTGGTGTGTTGTAATTGTTATGAAACAGTAAGGTCCAGTAGTTTGTTTTTCTGCTTTAACTCCCTTCCCAAAGGCCAGGATCCTAAAAAAATAGCAACAGTTTACATCTTTACAATTTTTAAATGCTTTCCTTTTTCTTCATCTGACATTCAGTTTTCAGTGTGTAACATAACATAAAAACAATCTTCATCTGGATAATGTGATTTGGTTTGTGGGTCTATTTTTAGTGAATTGACAATGTGATGATAATGAGTTTGTGAGTGATCAATCTCTTTACACTTTTTTGCAACTGCATAATTTTATTATTCATTCAAGCACTATTGATTTAATGCATTATAATCAGGGGTGGGATTCTACCAGTTCGCACCTATTTGCTAGAACCGGTTGTTAAAGCCCATGTCACACTGCACCAACGGATGCAAAGAGGATGTAAAATGGACAAAAAAGCTTGCCATCCGTTGGTTGCGTTAACGTTGATGTACTCACTGCCTCCATTTTGCCCTTCCTCTATCTGTCCAGCATCCGTTTATTGACGTTTCATCTGCTCAGAAAGTTTTGAGCTGCCCAAAACTTTTGAGTGGAAAATATCTCCAATGCATCCGTTCTGCATCCTCTAGGCATACGGGGGACATCCATTCTGCATCCATTACGCATCTGCTATATCCTCTAGGCATCCACTGTGCATCCGCACAACTCAAATCCGTTCCAGGTGGTAAACGGAACCGCAGGGAGGAAGCAGAACGGACGCGCAGCGTTAGTAGCACGGATGGAGAAAGGATGAAAGCGGATGCAGCTCATCCGCTCTGCATCCGCTCTGCATCCGCTCTGCATCCGCTCTGCATCCTCTACGCATCCGCTCTGCATCCTCTACGCATCCTCTACGCATCTGCTCTGCAATCTGCTCTGCATCCTCTACGCATCCTCTCTGCATCCTCTACGCATCCTCTACGCATCCTCTATACATCTGCTCTGCATCCTCTATACATCCGCTCTGCGTCCTCCCCACGTCCATCCTTTCCGTGTTATCCGCTCTGCTTATGCACATTTTTGCACCTTTTGAGAGCATGAGGAACGGATGGAACATTTTGCTCGTCCGTTGTGTCCTTTTTGCATCCGTTGGGCAGTGTGACATGGCCTTAACATTTTAAGCAGTTCGGAGAACCGGCTGTTAGAAGAAATTACTGGCCTAATCCTGAAAGGAAGGCAGGAAGGAAACATTCTGGTGCTGCTTACAGAAGCTGCCTCTCCATTAACCCTTATTACATTCTTCGCAGGACTAGACTTCCTGTCTCAGGAACCTGAGACCACCAGGTTGGCCACACCCAGCCAATAACATGACCACCAAGCCACGTCCACCCAGCCACATGACCACGAAGCCATGCCCACCAACTAAGCCATGCTCACAGAACCGGTTGTTAAAAAATTTGAATCCCACTCCTGATTATAAACAAGGTGGAGGAGGATTAAATTTATCAGCTTTGTTTTTCAGTGAATCTACTTATTTCAAACTTACCTCTGCTGGATAGGAATGCTGGTTGTTTTAATCTCAGTACATCTGGTTCTACTCTGCTCAATAGATTCACACAATAAAATTTAAAGGGCAACATCTATGTGTCATCTCCATATTATAAATAAGTACAGTATTACCAGTGAAAATAAAATAACCCTGAAGTTTGCAGCACAATCTTTGCCCCAGGGTTGAACATACAATATCATCCTCATTCTCCAGTCAAATTCGTTTTCTGACTGTTCAGAGAGTTGCTAATAAATCAGTCCAGCAATTCCAGTTTTTAGAGCAGATTGGTAATTATCCTCCCTAAATTAATACAAAAGTGGCTTAATTTCATACAATATAATATTTAAATGCTGTGGGAATTAAATGCAGAATTTGCCTTAAATGGTCACATTGATATTTCTATGTCCTGAAATATACAGTGGAATGGAAGGGTTGAAACAGACAGAAAAAACAGGGAAGAACGAACTTGTTTGGTTTGTTAAAAAAGCAGCTGTTACTACTGCTGCTGTGAGCAATAGTTGTACATGACATCTACTGTATGTGTGATATAAATGCATATGTTGTGTTTTATCCTCAATTGTATAATATTGGATACTGAAAATATGTTCTGATGAAGACAGAAATGAACTAACTACCGTATCTTTTGCCCAAATGATCCTGCATCTAGAGTACCTTTCCAGCTAGATGATAAAATAAACTAGAAGGGGAGAGAAAACTAACTTCCAATCCTCTTTCCAATCTGACATGAACTATTTGTAATTCTTGGTTCCACTGTCAAAAAAATAAAGTAGGGACTAAGTTGTACTAGCATACTAGAGGGCTTTTTTCTTTTCTTATTTTTTACTAATTTCTACCAATCTCATCTTCCAAAAAATAAATTGAATTCCAAATGAAAATGGTAACCTGAAAACCGTGTTTTCTTATAATCTCTATGTTTTGTTTACAATTCATGTATTTACTTGCTGGGTGGCAAATGTATATACTGTATATTCTTTTTACCAGCCCAAATAAAGTCTGGAAAAAAAAACAGGTGAGAGCCATAAGAAGCTAGTTAACAATACTATCGAAACCTCTGTCTTCATTTTACTATCAGAACTGAATTGATTAATTTTTTGTTGCAACTCCAATGCTGTACTGAAAATGCTGTACTCAACTCAATGTTGAGTGAAAGAAAGTTACTCAGACCAACCCAAAAGATATTCAAACTGCTTTCATGGTGATCTTCCATGGCTTCCATAATGGAACAGAAAATAAGTGTATATCAAACTTGTCTGTGTTAGCCTAATTAGAAGAGATTAATTCTATAAACTTCATTAACAATTATATTTTATGCTTTTTAAAAAAATCTCCTAAACTATACTTTGACCATAGTGTGACTTGATTGTAGATATAATTGGCTGAATGTCTGGGCATATTGGGATTAATTTGAAATCATTTTTATGGAAATATAGTATGTAAATATTTGAGAAAATATTTGTATTAAATAAGAGGCCATGGGTTTTAAAAGTGAAAGTCAAAAATGCTATGTTAAACTGTGACAAGAAATTTGCAGCTTATCTATTGAAACTCTTTGAGCTTTCATCCCATTCAAAATTATAATAAATGTGAATAAATAAAGTTTAAAATTATATCTTCCAAAACAAAATACAAATAGATTTAAGATTTTCTCCAAGTTGCATGTCTCTTTCCTTTCCAAAATCATGTACATTGTACTTCTAGAAGCATTATAAGGCTTCTGCATGACATAAGTTATGTGATATCTGCCTATATTTAAGTTATCTTAGAAATAAAACAATTTAAATTGATCACATGACTTGGAGGAGCAGATGTTTAAACTACCATTTGTGTGAAGCTCTTCTTTGAAGCTAATATATCTTTGGTAAAGGAAAGAATTAACAGTGTTATGTTTTTATATACAAGTTTCAGTCCCTCCTGTGTTATTGAAGGAGTTAACGATTACCAATGTACAGCTTGCCCACCTGGATATGAAGGACATTACTGTGAAAGGTAAGGGTGAGATATTTAAAAGAATCAAAATGAAAGTAGTATGCAACAGGACATTCCTAGAATCAGCAGAAGTTTCTGAAAGCAATATGTATATGCATATACCCTGTTTCTCCAACAATACAGCCTCCCCCAATAGGAAGTCCCAGCATGTTTTATAGGCATGAAATGAAATTNGAAATGAAATTAAGCCCCTCCCCCCCAAATTAAGGCCTATATTAAAACATGCTAAATGGGGGGAATGGTGGGGGGGCTTGCCGTTAGGAAGTACTTTTGTTGCACACCCAGATATGGTGCTGCCTGCGTTGACCCCGATACGAAGTGCCCCATCAACGCCGAGGTCAATATCCAAGCCGTCGCTGCCTGCCCGCCAAAAGATGCAAGGGGGGGGGAATTAAGTCATCCCCAAAAAGACAGCCTAGCCATTTTTTCGGGGCTCAAAAAAAAATAAGACCTGGCCTTATTATATGAGAAACATGGTACATATACACATACACATACACATACACTGTATGTGCGTGTGTGTGTCTATGGTGCATGTGTAAGTATGTATGGTATATATACATATATGTGTGTGTGTATGATATATAGATATGGCATGTATATGGTGTGTGTGTGTGTATACACACACACACACACACACATACAATATGTCTGTGTTAGCCTAATTAAAAGCAATTCCACAAATTTTTGTCCATTAGCAATTATAATGAAAGGAATATGTTTTTAATCTCATAATTGATGCTGTAACTCTAAAGTTATAAATTATGTGCAAGATATTAGCAATCATTTCATGATCTAATGAGCCATTTGATTTCTAGGATGTAATACATATTTCAGTGGGCAGAGCTTTTTGATTAGGTGAAGACTTCATGATGTTTCTCTGATACTTCCTTCATAACTTTTTATTAAGCAATAGAAAGCACCCACTTTCTTCTCCATAATGCAAAAGCCAGCATGTCCATTTTGTATTCAAAAGCATATTGTTTATAAAGCAGAGTTTCTCAATGGTGGGGACAGTATAACTAAATGTTTAACATATTAAATAAAAAAGACAATAATAATAGAAGGAAATTCATAGAAGAGAAACAATAATTGTCCTTGTAGAGAAAAAAAATTGAAAATTATAATATATTGATTAAAGAACATAATACTACAGAAATTTCAAGAAGTAAATCAAGCAAATTCATATTAAGCATGTGAAAAAGCTGGTTGCAAACATAAAACATAAACTATGGGAAAGTTGGTGTATATGCTAGATTGGCTTTCATCATGTGCTGCTAAATAGGGAGTAAAAGTACTATTTTATTCCATATGCATAATATTTTATGCATTGCGAATTATATGTACATGAATTTTGTTGCAATTATTATTCAGGATAAAAAACAGCATCATTTTTAAGCTTGCATCTCTAGGTTCAAAGAACATTTTTGTTTAAAATTGTGTGCAATACAAATATGTTAAATTGTAAACAACAGAATTAATCATGACTCATTCGTTCATAGAGAAGCCATTTGCACTGAAATTCTAAAGTTCTTTTTTATTCCATTTTTCAATCTCTAGATGTTCTCCTGGATACACCGGGAACCCAAAAATTCCTGGTGGATCTTGTCAAGAATGTGAGTGTCATCCACATGGTTCGCTACCTGTTCCTTGTGACCCTCTCACCGGACAATGTGTGTGCAAGCCTGGATCTACTGGCTGGAAGTGTGCAGGATGTGAACCCTGGCATGCTCGTGAAGGCATAGCATGTGTTTGTATGTACATTAATAATTATTAACAGTAGATCTGGTAGATTTGGTAGCTTGATTTATTCTTCAAGTGTAAAATATTTCTGAGATAAGTTATTTTCATGCAGCAGGCTCCTAATACAGTTTGAACATATATGAGCTTTATTATGTTCAACTGGGTTCCCTAGTTTAATGGTTCCCTAAATCACTGATAATCTAAGAAGGTTCTATATGTGTCAAAATTAACAATAAAAGTTACATTTTTAACAGCCAAAGTCTCACAAGATTATGAAATCTTAGAAAGTATCATGAAAGGTTTCAAATGAAAATGTGAAGTTTGGTAAAGTTGAAAAATGTTGGCAATTTTAATTTTATTTCATGTTAAAGAAACCATAATCCCCTTTTAAGTCTTTCCCCTCCTGTTCTCAAATTCTTTGACAGATAATTTGCACTGTTTAATGTTTATATGTACTCCTTAACATTGAACAAATGACTAGCTGTGTTTTGTTGTTCTGGGGTAGGGGGAGGAATTGTATTTACTTAGTCAGAAAACATTTCTTCCCAACAAAAGTTCTTTTAGATATCCTTAGCTCCAGTTCAGCAATGACACAGTTGAAAATCCCCCCCCCACACTTCTTATACATTGCTTTTCTTTTAACATTGCATAAGTTCTTGTACTGTAGCTGTGAATGATACAGTACAAAAAGCAGTCCTGCTTTTTGTCCTTAACACGTTATTAAATTCTTGTTTAATTTCTACATTTGAGCCTATCAAAATGAAATGAAATTAAAATATATTGGATGGGCAAGAAAATGATCAGTAATAAATGAATTTAATTCTCTTTTTTGACATATAAATTATTCTTAATCAGCTAACATGCTTCCTCATTAAGCAAATATTTGCTTGAAATAATACCTGGAAAAATTTAATCATAACTAGAAAGCAAACTCCTTGTGGAAAAGGTAAACCATATTTTAACCTCAAAGCTGCTGTAAAGGCAGATAAAATATGCACAGATTAAATATTCAGAATCGGTAAAAATTTAAATAGATTTTTCTATACATTATAGATACTCATGTTACAATACAGAATAATTTTAACTGGTTTCAAAGCAGTTAATATAACAGTTTTTTAAAGCAATAAAAAGCAGTCAAGGCCCTAAGGAAAAGTAGACTCTTTAGTAGACTCCAGATTAAAATTCCACAACATTTTCCTCAACAAATGGTTACCAAATACCAGGGTTATGGTATGGTAGTTTCAGTCATAAAAATATGTACAGCTCAGAATTACACAAACATAATTTTGTACAGATAGTCCTCAACTTATGAACGCATTTGGAACTAAAATTTTTGTTGCTCGGTGAGTTAAGTGAGTCATGCACAATTTTATGACCTTTTTGGCCATGACTATTAACCAAATCTCTGCAGTTTTTAAATAAACTTGGCTTCCCCCATTTACTTTGTTGAAAACCAGCTGGGAAGGTCACATATAATGATGACATGATCCCAGGATGCTGCAACCATCATAAATACATGCCAGTTCCCAGGTGCCCAAATTTTGATCACATGAACATCTGGATGCTGCAATGGTCATAACTGTGAAGAACACTTCTAATTCACTTTTTTTCAGTGCTATTGTAACTTGTAAATGGTCACTGAACAAGTGGTTTTAAGTCAAGGACTACCTTTATCAAGCATGTCAACTGCTAACACTAACATCTTTAAATATCCTGATTTCCAGCATCCAGTATGTGTGTGAGAGAGAAAATATTGAACACATTATTAAAAGTAAACAAAACTGTAAATTATAATACCTGTAACCATTTGCCAAAGGAGGAAATTTATTTTGCTAAGGCAGCTAATTGAGGCTTCTCTTCCTTGCCACCCTTACATTCCACCTGCTTCATAGGTGAACAGTTCTCACTAGTCAAATACATTGATTATATAGACAAGAGACTTGCAACTTTTTAAACAGAAGAGTGGTTGGTTGTTAGCTTTCTGCTACATTTAAACTCATGGTGTTGTATTGGCTTTTGTAAAATAGATACATACATGGTATTCTACGATTGGATGGATGGATGGATGGATGGATGGACAGACAGATGGACAGATGGATGGATGGATGGACAGATTGTGATATAGATAGATAGGACAAGCAGGCAGGCAGGCAGGCAGACAATCCAACATACGAACAATAACTCCAAGCCTACCAAAGGAAACAATTATGACACTCCCCAGGTCTCGAAGGCATGTAACTCTAATGCCTAGATAACATTGCAAGCATGCTTTAGCTCAAGCAAGTTTACCTTTAGAGTAGGCTTGAATTCTTGGTTCTCAGTTAACAAACTTTCCAACAAAATGTGCTCCAACCCTAAAGATGGGAAGGGGAGCAACTCTTGTATTGCTTTTGAATCCTTCTGAAAGACCTCAAAACCTTCTTCAAAGCAAACTCTGGAGAATTGGAGGAAGAGAGAAGGGGTCTCAAGCAATCATCTGCTTGGGAAATACTTAATTTCATCCAGTATGCTTCCAATTAATGCCTTGCTGAAATGCTGCATGGTTTTTTGCTTTTCTCCATGAATAACTGTAATCATCTTGGCTATAATGCTGTATTTGTTAGCAGTGAACACTAATTCTTACTGACAGTTTTATAGACTAAACTGTGGTGATATTTAGTCATGTATAAATTATATAATTATCATTTTGTAACATTTCCATTGCTCCAGTTTAATCAAGTCTTTGAGTAACTGTACCTTGTCTCTTTTATTAAAGAAGGGACAATAATGTGTCTCTTCTTTTCAATTCAATTTCCAACCCAGAGATATTAATTCATGCTAAATGTTCATAGACCATATAATAGGAAACAGTTATTTGTTAATTTAGAGTATTTTCATGTCTTTATAAGCAATTCAGGTTTTTTATCATGCTGAATTAAGTTTGTTTTCATTTTCATCCCTTTTTATCGTATTTGTTGTCTACTGCCTTGATATGATATGTCTTACAAAGCTTAAATAGAAAAAAAAGTAAAACCAGGAAATCTAATAGTGTGTTGCTATTTGTTGACAATACAACAAATTATTCTTTTTTTTTCAAAATATAGGCCGTTTCTGCTATTTATTTGCTTAATAGTTGCTCAACATCTACCTTATAAAACTGCACCATTCCTTGACCAGCAGGTAGATGTTATGTAAAATTCACAGCTTGGTGTAAATCCTCATGTTTAACATGGAAATATACTTTCTTTTTGTGTTATAAAGAGAACATAAGAAAATTTAGATCACTAACAGATCTTTCAGGTATGCATACATAAAGTAGAAAATATTGCCTTCTTGCTTGAGCAATTATGATGCATTTCAGTTCAAGCAACAAATCAGCAGAAGGGGAGTCTGGAGTGCAAGGCAAAAAGAAGGAAAGAAAATAACTGAAAAATAACTTCTCAGTGCTTCCTTGTACAATCCTCAATTGCCTTCTTGTCTCATTAAATCAATTTGTATCTTCTCTAGTGATTTGCTTTCTAGTTCTGCATTTGAAATGTACTTTTCTGCACTGACCGAAACAGCACATACCTGTTTTTAAAAGGAAAAAAACTCTGTCCTAAATTTAATTGGATATAAAATAGCACAAGATGGGATAAAAGTTCACCAAATGTTGAATTGTAGAAATATATCTCTAACCGATAAAGAACTTGTTCATGCAAATACACACAAGCAGACATGCCGGCAAACGGTTGCTTAGGATGTAATGATTTATATCAGGATGCTTTTAGATGTCACCCCCATACTTTTCAAACTTCAACTGTACGTGTAAAGCCCATGTCACACTGCACCAACGGATGCAAAGAGGATGTAAAACGGAGAAAAACGCTTGCCATTCGTTAGAAAACATGATGCATCCGTTGTGTACTCACTGCATACGTCTTTCATATGATCTATCCGTCAAACATCCGTCTACTGCTATTTCATCCGCTCAAAAAGTTTTGAGCTGCACAAAACTTTTGATGGATGAACTTCCGCCACGTACGATACATCCGCGACATATATGGGCAACAAAACATTCTATGTCCGTTGTCATCCGTTACACGTCCGCTGTATCCATTCGGCATCCTCTGGGCATCGCGCAACTCACATCCGCCTTCAGCAGAAAGCGGAAAGAGGGAGGAAGTGAAAGGTACGGCGAACGTCCACACAGCATTAGTAGCACGGACATAGAAAGGATGAAAGCGGATGCAGCTCGATATAAAGCATTAAAACGGACAAAAACGGTCGTATATGGGACGTATCTTGGATATTTAGGATGTCTGGAGGATGTCTAGAGTATGTGGAAGGACACCTAGCAGAAAACTGATATTTCCTTTAAAAAGGGAGGAAATCACCTGGATCTCACTATCAGTCCAGCAGCCGTGGTGTTGCAACCTCTTCAGCCTTGGTCTTGCTCTTCCAACTCATCCATTGATTCTCCGCCATTGATACATCGCATACTCCTTTGGTAGCCACAATCATTCAACACCAGAACCAAGCCCTGTTCAGACTGTTTCACCTTTTCTCCGCAAGAGAAAGAGAGATGGACAAGAGCTGTGTGGGGTCCAACGATGGATTGGGAGAAGAGTGGAGTTTGGACTCTATGACAAGCTGATGGTGCAGCTGAGGAATGAAAGACACTCGTGCATTCCAGGACTTCATGAGGATGCCACCAGCCATGTTTACGAAATTGTGGAGCGTCTGAGACCAAGTGACCAAGGCAAACACCAACTTCCGTTCAAGCCTGGACCGCTGCGACTGAAGGTGCCACTCTGCGCCACCTGGCCTCTAGACCACATACAGAAAACATGGCAGTATGCCTGGAAGGTGCCACACAACACCATCAGCATTGTGGTCACAGAAGTGTGGAGGCCATCATTGAAGAATAATTTGTGGAGGCTCCTCCAGTGTCCCACCACTGAAGAAGACGGAGGAAAGTTGCGGAGCAGTGGTATCAGAGTGAACTTTCCCCACACCGTTGGAGCCATAGATGGGAAGCACGTGGCCTGCAAAGCTCCAGCCAACTCAGGGGTCCAATTATTACAACTACAAGGGCTTCTTCAGCATCATCCTCTTTGCCATGGTTGATGCTGACTACAAGTTCATGTACATCGATGCTTCAGGCAACGGGTTAGCTTCAGATGCGCAGATATACAATGCCAGTGACCTCAAGGATGGGCTGGAACGCAACCTCATCATGGTTTTCCAGATCCAGACCCCCTACCCAATGACACAAAGAATGTGCCCTACTTCATCGTGGTGACGACACCTTCACCCTCAGAACCTACCTCATGAAGCCGTACACTTCCAGATACCTCACCTGTGAAGAGAGGATCTTCAACTACAGGCTGTCCAGGGCAAGGCCGGTGGTGGAGAACGCCTTTGGCATCCTGGCCAACAGGTTCCAGGTACTTCTCACCACGATGCAGCATCACCCACAGACTGTGAGGAGCATTGTGAAGCTGCTGCATCCTGCACAATCTCATGCGCACCCACTACCCAGTGTTGCAGAACAGGCTGTTGGACCATCAACAAGGCAATGGGGACATGGAGCCTGGGGAATGGAGGCAAGGACAAAACCTGATAGAAACTGTGGAAGTGCAAGGCCCCAACAGAGCTTCACGTGAAGAAGAAGCAGCGCAAACTCCTAAACACTGTGCAACTCCCCAGCTGGAGCAGTGGCATTGCAAGACAGGATGGTAGATGCTTAATGGATGCTTCCTTGAGTCTGTCTCATCACACTGATGAGATTGTGCCATGTATGTTGAGTGGCCTTACAATGAATAGGGCATTAAATAAAGAGTTTTGTTATGTTGAAATGTGTTGATCAATGAATAAATTGTTATTGATAATAAAGGGCCATATGTTGATGCACCTGGAGAGATGGACCATACAGTCCCACTACGCTTGCACTGGAGGTTTATCAATCCCACAGCTATCCCTTACCCATCCCACACTATCCTTACCATCCCACAGCTATCCTTACCAATCCACAAGCTATCCTTACCCATCCCACAGCTATCCATCCCACAGCTATCCTTACCCATCCCACACGATCCTTACCTATCCCACAAGCATGCAAAGGCTTAACCATTTATTCAAAGTTTCACCAACACTTTATAAGTTAAAAAAAAATGAACCGAGTGTTAGCAAAGATAACCTTTATTAATAACAAACTGTATGACTTTATTGAAAAGCAAATGACCCAAGTAAAGTGTCTTAAGCAAAGATAAAGTGACAGGTAACAACTCAGTCTCTGGCATTCTTCTCAGTCACTCTGAAGCATGCCCATGGTCTCAGATGTAAAGCCAGGGACTGTGGAGGTGGCTGTGGCTGGAGTGCTGGTCTGAGGCGCCATGGGGTGTCCGAGAGTACAACAGGAGATGGTGTGTCAGGAAGCTCGCAGAGAGCTGACTCAGTCCTGTGAGGTTGAGAGAGCCCTTCATCAAGTACCTGGGATGTGAGGCCCAAGACTGATGACAGATGTTCTGAGGAAGGCTTGGCTGTGGTGTGAGGAAGGAGGAGTATAGTAGGGCTATCTGGTTGCAGCGGCGAGGTGAGCCGTCTGTGGCATCTGTAACATCTGTGTATGTGATGAACCTGGGTGTGGACTGGGAAGGGCTGCCTCTGCTGTGGAAGTCCTGATAGTGGTAGCCTTGGAAGTGAGGGGCTGTTGAAATCCATGGAAGGGCTGTGACATCGCGGTGGAGGAACAGACCTGGAATGGATAGGAGCAGGTTCGGCTGGCCTGGAGGTGGTGCAGAAGAGCTGTGATCCTCTCCTTCACCACCTGGTACTGGGCCTCAGGCATGTCCGATGAGGTCTGGCTCACGTAGGTGATGAAGGGCTTGTTGTTCGAGAATGGTATGTCAAAGTGGACAGCTGGAGAGAAGATCTGTGCTGGGTTTGATTGTGTCCCTGATCTCCAAGAGGACAGTGTGGCTCTGTCCCTCCGTCTGCCTCTCCTGTCTCTGCTGCTTTCTGTGGAGTGGAGCTGGGGGAGATGGGTTGGTCTCTGGTGGCTGTTTCTTCTTGCTCCATCTGAGACAGGGGATTCCCACGTCCTCCGGCATGGGAGTGCAGCTGTCGCGGGGGGGTCTCTTGTGGGGCCCTCCAAAGACACCTGCCTGGACACGGGAGCTTCTCCTGGCTGGAAGAGGAGTAGCTCTCTGTGGCTGTCTTGAGGAGAGTTGATAGAGGGCTGCTCCTTGGTGGCGGACTTCACCCTCCAGAAGCTGCACTTGCCATGACATAGTCTCCTGTCAGTGAGCTTGACAGCGGCCTGCCCGGATTTCTTCAGGTGCAGCTTGCCATACCAGGTATGCATGTGCTTCCACCATCCCAGGAGGACATCTGAAGGTTGCCCAGGCTCTCCGCCTTCTCTCTCCAAGCTGCCTGCATTCTCTTGGTGTCGCGATATAGAGCCTTGTGGCCTTCCTCCACAGGTACTCATTCTCCCTCAGCCATTCCAGCACCTCCTCCTCATGGTCCTCAGAAATGGAGTACGTTTCTCTCTTCCTTCTCCTTCCCTTGCCTCTTCCTCCCTCTGGCAGGGCCTTCAGCAGTAGGGCTTTGAAGGCCTTGGGGCTGTCCACCACAGCAGCAGGAGAAGCACCACCAGCAGCAGCAGGAGAAGCACCAGCGGAGCAGCCACCACCGACCAGCAGCAGCAGGAGAAGCACCAGCAGCACCAGCAGGAGAGAAGCACCAGCAGCAGCAGGAGAAACACAGCAGCACCAGCAGCAGGAGAAGCACCAGCAGGAGAGGCACCAGCACAGCAACACCAGGAGCACCACCAGCAGCAGCAAAGCACAGCAGCTTCAGAGTCAGCGCCAGGGGGTGGGATGGTGGTTCTGTCCTTGTTGCAGGCGGCAGGATAGCACAGGCTTCCTCTTCTTCCCATGTTTCTCTCAAGATGTCTCTGCAGCAGGTCTTTCCTCTGAATGTGGACTGCTTGCGAGCTGCATCCTTTTATATCCATGGAGCTGATGCAATTCATCCTCCCCGCATGTGCAGTGAACGCCTTGCATCTGCTACGTATCCGCTAACATCGCTCTGCATCCTATAGGCATCCGTGAGCATCCGCATCATCCTACGCATCCGCTCCTTCCGCTATGCATCCACTTCGCTATTCTCCCAGAAGACCTGCGGAAAGTCATCACTTCCATCCGCTTTCATTCTCTAGGCTTCTACGAACATCCACTTTACATCCCCGCTACATCTCCCCATGTCCATTCCTTTCCGTTGTTTTCTGTTTATGCAAATTTGGGGCACTTTTGAGAGTGGATAACAATCGGATGGAGCCACCCCTGAAATTTTGCTCATCCGCTGTGTCCTTTTTGCATACGTTTTGCATCCGTCGGCCAGTGTGACCTTGCCTTAAGGATGAAAGTAACAACCCAACAACTGGAAATTACACCCTTGTAATTCATGGTATGGCTTAGGGAGCAATCAGAATGACTACAATCTATTCATCCTTATTTTTTGAGATAAAGCTTCTCCCCCATGTCCCTCTGTATCATTAAGAAAAGTAGAATTGCTGATCTACCACTATGCTTAGTATTCATTTGAAGTTGTATGTTTAATACAGGTAGTCCTTAACTTGTGACCTTAATTGAGCTTAATGTTCATAAGTAGTGACATCTGTAAAGTGGGTTATCGTGTGACTTACTCTTATTTTATAACATTTTCTGCAGAAGTCATTAAGTGAGTGCCACGGTTAAGGAAACCCATTTTTCATGAGGGGACATTTTTTGCAGAAAACCAGAAGTAAATGTCAGTTTTTGGCAGAAATGTCATAAATTGTGGTTACAATGACTATAGGATGTTATATACAACCACAAATGAAAGTTAGTTGCCAAGCATATGAAATGCTGTCTTGTGATCATTGGGGGAGGGGGAGCTGTCATAACTTTGAAGCCAGGTCATAAATACCGTTTGAGGAGTCCATCGTAACCTCAGACAGTCCATAAATGACCAGTCATAAGTCAAGGAGTACCTTATTTTCTTTTCGACCCCAATGGTTGGGTTCAGAGGATGATTAAATAAGATTATTATATTTCTGCTACTCGGCAAAAAATTAATCCCTGCATTAGTGGATTTATTGAAACTCCTTTTTGTTTTACTTGTTGCCTTCCTAACCCAGTCAGAGAAAAGGATGGCCTTGCCTGTTATGGGAAGTGAGGATGCTGCAAGCCAGAACGGGGAAATTGGGATGGGCAACGAGGAGACAATTAGTTTTTTGCTGGCCCATATATGGATGGAGAACATTGCAAATGAACAATGGGGAAGAGCCGTTAGTGTCAAATTAAAGCTCTTTCATGAATCAGTTGAGTGCAAAGTAAGAGTATTCTTGAGTTATTAACATATGGTAAATTGCGGACAAGGCCTCAGGCATTCATCTATAAATATGAAATTTGAATCACCAGAGAGGGAAGAATATCTAGAAAAAGACTTCTTTGATGATCATGTGTCTATTTTTGGTTTTAAAAGCTTATCTTTTCATTTTAATGGACAAGTCTTCTTCGCACATCAGAGTGAGGAATTGAGAACTAACCATTCATAGGCAACTCTTATTTCATTCAACATTTTTAGTTATTTTTAATTATTCATTGAATTTCTGCACTACCCAATTCACATAAGTGATATATTCAAAGCAAGGAGAATATAATTTCCTGCTTAACCGTTAGGCCGAATCATAATCTTTCTGTGTAGAATGGGATTCCTACTTTAAAAATCATGCATATACGCAGATGGCTAACTGTTTGCAATAGCTTAAAAAAATAAAATGCAGTTATTTGTTGTATGTCCAAATATTGTCAAAGTAGTTCAGTAATGCTGCCCATTAAAAACTAAGTGGATCAATAAATAGACTTCTTTCACCACAAAAAACAAAGATATGCTAATTAATTTAAATCAATCATAAACAAGGATTTAAAGTGAGCACTTAACTTACCATATTATTAAAATTTAACCAGTTGAGGGTATAGGGTTGTATTTTTGTCCTATGAAGACCATGAAGACCATCTATTGATGTTAGAATGGTGGGTTAGCTTGTCTAGATAATTTTTGGTCGATACATATCAATAAAAAAATATTGTGCTATCACTGCCTCACAGAATTTTGAGGATCAGATTTCATCATCTTTTGTGTTTTCTTCCTTTCTTTATTCTTACCCCAAAAATATTACTAGGAGGAGAAAGCTGGAAGCAGATTACAATTTTAGTAAGATCTTTCTGTTCTATCTGGAATAGAAGCACGTGAGACCAGGTTCCAACTAAGAACTCTTTATTCGGTTAGCAGCAACAGTAACGGAACATTGGCTCAAGCCGCGGCAGCCCTTTTTATAGAGGTTTGCCTGCCAGCTTGTAGCCAATGACATCAATTTAATCTTGCCGCCTTTGAGCGGCTTCTTGGATTGGTTCCTAATGAACCAATCCACTACTGGCCTTTTTTGGCCAATCAGAATTGACTACTTGGAACCTTCCAAGTTATACAGAACACCTTCCATCTGGAAATGTATATTAGAATATGCGCTATTCACTCACTACATATTCCCTAAATCATTCTATACCTTGTTCTGTACACCAAGTTTCTGCACTCTTGTGCATAATTCCCAACCTTGAGTGTCAAATATTACCAATATACTTTCTTAAAATGCTCCTGTAATGATCTCTTCTTTGACTGGCATTGTTTCAGTGGCTTTACCACAACTTCTTCCATTACTCTCTAATTTAAATCTCTGCTATTAATACTGATATATAATTGAAATGGGTCTTAAGTAGCTATTAATTTAATTATTTCAAACCTTTTCTTGCCTTTTGCCCTTCTATCCTTCTGTTATTCCTCCCCATCTAAACTAAATAAGATTTTAAGCTGCTCTCGGCTGTGCAATATGATTTGTGTTTGTTATTCTAAAAATTGTATATTGAACTCTTATCTAAAGAATATTTTATGTCACATTGGCCTTCTCACTAGATCTGGACAATTTTATATCTATTTATTCAATCTACTAGAGACATCTTTGTTTCTCCACTTTTTATTGCTCCATGAATGTTTAGGAATCAGTTACTGAATGTTAGTGGCCTTATATTTGGAGAATTTTATGTATACTATAAAATGTTTCTCAGTTGAAATAAGAAGTATTTACTTCAGATGTTGAACAGGAATAAATATTTTTTATTGTCTTTTCCCACAGCTTGCGATGATGAGTGCACTGGTGTCCTTCTTCGTGACTTGGATCAATTAAATCAAATGACTCTAAGTGTTAATCTTAGTGGACCACTTTATCCACCATATAAAATGCTTTATTCTTTTGAAAACACAACCCAAGAATTAAAGGTATAATCAAGTCCATCAACGTGATTTGGATCTCACATAGTAGCATTATTTTAAACAACATATGTTATTATGCTTAGGTTTTAGCAAAACATGGCTTAATGGTTTAATTGGTTTAACTATTATCATTATGATTGATTTTTCAATGCCTGATTGAAGAAAATAACAGTATAAACAAAGCATAGAGGTATTGTAAAATGTTGGAATTTATTGTTGAAATGTATTTTTCTGCAACAGCAGTATTCAGCCAGCAGGTGGCAGTGTTTACAAGTTTGGATTTATGGTATTGTTGTGGTTCGCCGGCAGCAATCAGGAGGACATTCCCGAGAAGCCTGTGCTGGATGTGAGTGAGAGCAGGATAATTCATGGAAGAGCAGCACAGGCGACTCGGGAGTAAAAATGCAAAAGGCAAAAGTTCAAAGGAGTTGGTGTGATGATTACAGACTCTGATTTATTGGACTAATTGGCTGCAAGCCATCTGTTATCTACAAAGAGGGTTATTTGTNTGAGTACAGAACGGATACATCGCGTTAACCAATGGATGACAAGTGTTTTCCTCCGTTTTACATCCTCTTTCCATCCATTGGTGCAGTGTGACAGGGGCTTAACCAAGATATGTTTCCAGTTTTTTGGGACAATGCCAGCTATTCATTAGCTTCAGAGCTGAGGACTTCCCCACTGACCAGGATAAGGTGGGTTTTGTAATTAGCCTGCTCTCTGGCTCTGCAGCATGCTGGGCCACACCCTTGCTGGTGCAAGATAGTGCTCTGCTGAATGACTTCAGGGGTTTTTGTGAACATCTGAGGGGAATGTATGAGGACCCTATTAAGACCCAAACTGCTGCTCGTCATGTGAAGGACCTGCAGCAGGGATAGCAATCCTTGCAGGAGTATGTCAGTGAGTTCCCACTGCTTAGTCAGGATTTGACTTGGAATGAGGCAGCACTGAAGGGCGTGTTCCAGGACGGGCTGACGGATGAAATGCAGGATGTGCTGGCATGAATGGACTGTCCTGTGACCCTCATTGAATTGATTCGCCTGTGCCTGAGATTGACACCTGCTTGCAAAAGTGGAACTGTTGTCATGCTTCCCAAGCACCTCCTGTGACCCCTATTGTGTATGAAACCTTGTTCTCACAGGAGGAGCCCATGGACTTAGGCACTGCCAAACTCTGCTTGTTGGTGATGGAGCTCAATAGACGGCATGTTGAGGGGTTGTGTCTCTATTGCGGGGAGCCTAGACATTGGGCCTCCTCATGCCCCAAGAAGCAACAAGGGTGTCGGTCTCAAGGCCTGCTCCTCGGACCCAGCAAACTTGTTTGGTTCCTGTACCTGCTCCCTAAACCCAGAAATCCTTGGATCGGGCACACACAGGATTTGGATCACATCCTTCAGAAGTGGATTCCAGACCCCCTCAGCATTTGATCCTGGCAACCCAAGTGTTCCTGACCAATAGTTCCCAGGGGATTCCAGCACATGCTCTGGTGGATTCTGGCACCACTACAAACTTCATGGATGTGGCCTTTGCAGAAAAGTATGCAATTCCCTAGTGTTCTATAGACCCTCCTGTGCAGGTTGAAATCATTGATGGCCGGCTGCTTGTGTCTGGGCCTATCAAGGCCACCACCCAGCCCTTGTGTCTGACTATTGGTGTGCATGAGGAGGTGATTCAGTTTTCCACACTTCTCGATTGCACCTCCCTGTGGTTTTAGGTTTGGTGGGGCTTCAGTCTCATGACCCCCAAATCTATTGGTCCCAGAATATGATCATGTTCCTGAGTCTGCAGTGCATGGACCACACCCAACACATCTGTGCAGGGATGGTAATGAGTTCACCCGTGGTGTCTGTCCCTTCGGAACTCCAAGATTTTAAAGATGGTTCAGTGAGCAGCAAGCTTTGAGGCATGCCAATACACATTGTCTATTTGTAGTGGAAAAGCCTGAGTACCTGCATCCAGAGGATCAATTCCTGCTCTGGACAATGCTGCCCATAAAATCATTTTTCGCTTTGCAGAGCCAGTGGATTTACAGATGCAGATTTGGAAGGTACAGTGGCACGATGCTTGGGCAGATCATTGGAAGCAAGAAGTGGGACCCAACTCACTGTGGTCATTTGAAGAGGAACTCTTGCACTACCACAACAAACTCTATGTCCCAGCAAGGCCGCTTTGGGGTCTTATCTTGTTGCAGTGCCACAACAATCCTGTGGCAGGGCATTTTGGCCTGTTCAAGACATTGCACCTTTTGTCTCAGACTTACTGGTGGATCCAATTACAGCACAATGTGCAGTCTTATGTAACGTCTTGCACGTGATGCCAGAAGGCTCAGGCAGATTATAAGCAAGTTATGGACCGCTCTTGGAAAGCGCCGCTGCCATTGGCTGTGGGGGATTAGATGTGGTTCTCTACTCGGCGTCTTCCATTAGATCGGCCAGTGAGGAAGCTTGACCATCAGTACCTTGGCTCATTCCCTGTAGAGGTGATGGTCAACCCAGTCGCCTACCATCTGAAGTTGCCTTGTTTGCTACGGGTTCATCTGGTGTTCCATCGCTCCCTTCTGGTTCTTGAATAGCCGGCCTGTCTGCTCCATCAGCCAAACCCTTCCCTGCCAGCACCATGTGATGGAGACAATTCATTGGAGTATGAAATCGCCAGTATTCGAGACTCTCAGTGGTTGAAAGGATGATTTCAGTACCTGATTGAATGGAAAGGGTACAGAACAGAGGCATTTATGTGGACGGATGCGACTTCCATTCATGCTCCGGATTTAGTGAAAGCTTTTCACACTCAATTCCCGTCTTGGCCACATTCAAACTGTCAGATCTGGGGCAAGGGCCCTATGGTTTGCCAGCAGCAATCAGGAAGGCGACTCAGGAGTAAGAATGCTAATTAATGGCCCCTTCCTCTAGGGAATATATAAGCCTGGTTTCTAACAGCTTTTGCCTTTGCAAAAGGCAAAAGTTCGAAGGAGTTAATGTTATGATTACAGACCCTGATTTATTGGATTAATTGGCTGGAATTCATCTGTTATCTACAAAGTGGGTTATTTGTGGAATAAAGCCATGAATATTTCAGTTTTGGAGTTTATCTGTGTTTGCTTTTGGAAACTTCAGCTGGGACAGAACAGAGCTCCCATGGAAGAAGCCGAAAACCGAGGACAAACGTAGTGGAGGTGGGGGTGACGGGCTTTGTGTCTCTCCACAAGGAGTGTGAAAGAGGCAGACACCGTGCCTCTGAGGAAAAGAGGAGTTGTCAAAGCCCTGGCTGTCACCTGGTAGGAGACCACGGAGGGACCCGTCACACGCCTGTCGCCCCCACCACTACTTTTGTTCTCGTTCTTAGCTTCTTTCTTGAGGGCGCTCTTAAAGTCAATCTTTAAGAGCTGGAAGGCATTTTATGAGATCATCGCCAACTCATCATTAGGAGGGGTGTAGCCCCTGAATTCATGAGAAGTCTTGAGCAAAGTTCTCTGACTTTTAATATGCATCCATGTGGTGTATGCCTCCCTTCATGCTCCTTGTGCCTTCCGGGAGCACCTAACTGGAGCAAGAAAAAGTGAAGTTGACTGCTATGAGGTGAATACCTTGGCTTCCCTCTTGCTCCTCACAATCACCCTGAACCAGTGCGGTTCTTTACTTTGATGGACAGACGGCTGCAGCAGCACCCCACAGCAGCAACCAGCAGCACCGCAACAATGAGGTACAGTAAGATTTGGTGGTGCAAATTTATCTCCAAGAGGCTTCTGGCAAAAAAAAACAAAACCAAAAACGACCCCAAAGCAAAACCCATTTGGCAGGCAGATTCAGCAGGCAGTCACAATCTTTAATTGGGCTTTTTTTTTGTCAGCCCAACAGCAGAGGAGTGGGAGGAACATAGGTACATAGGATATCATCTTGTCTCTGAAGTGAGACAGGGTAGGATTCAAAAAAATGTACTACTGGTTCTTGGTGGGTGTGGCTTGGTGTCATGTGACTGAGTGTGGCCAACTCAACGTCACTCGCAGCAAGGTGCCACACCACCTTGATGAGTTGGCCATGCCCACCCAGTCACATGACCACCAAGCCACACCCACCAAACATGCCAACAGAACCAGTAGTAAAAGCCCCACCACTGTAAAGAGGTATATAATTTTCCTTTATGTTACCTTCAGATCTGCCTAGGCTTGAAGTGTGTTGTTTAAAGAACAGAACAAAACTGTGAACTATAAACAAAACATATAAACTCAATTTGGGTTAAGCAAGCCTAATGGCCATTGTACCTGAATCCCTATATATCTCCATATTCTCAATTGCCAGAAAACCCTGGGAATTTTTCTTACTTCTGTTTTGAATATATATATATTTTTAATCTGATCTCTAAGTAGTGATTGGTCTAAGTAGAGTTGATTGGTCTAAGTAGAAGTGATTGGTCTAAGTAGAGTTGATACAAAGAGCCAAGCTTTAACATATCAGGTATAATATTAAAGAATCCAGTTTCTATGTACAATTCTATTAACAAGTAACCATTCTGATTGCTCTAAAAGTGATTGTTGTTATAAGATTTTCTGAAACAATGCAGATGAAAAGATTTTAGTTCTGAGGAAATACTATATGCTCACTAAGCATTGTATTAATATTATTAATTATTCTAATATAAAATAGTTTTGCATTCCAATCAGCAATGGAAATAGGGTAAGAATTTAGTGTGACTTGGACAAAATATTTTATACAATACAATCAGTGTAACACTTTGCCATTTCAAATATTTACTTCTATATAATTCAATCATTCAAAATAATGATGGTGCCCTTCCTATCATGAAATATAAAACTGCTGAAATAGATGTTAAGAGATTATGCAGCTTCAGAAAGGTTTATTAGAGTCCCCAATATCGGAACTCATGGAAATTTAATAATAATAGTTCTTAAAATGTCTGCAAATGGGCAATTTGTTTTAAATCAAGGCTATGATAGGGATTTTTAATAATACAATATGGAATGTTATTCCTTGTAATGTCTTCACTCATGTATGCATTTGTACATTCCCATATTCAGAAATGTATACTACATTTTGCAACAAATACAGTCACGCTAAAAGATATTTTGGGATTTTAAGATTCTTATAACTTGATAATTCTAAGAAACATTCTTCTGTTGCAATCAACATCCATTATGTATTAACTACAGTGTTTTACTGCACACATTGATTGTAAAATACCACACAGGGAACAGCTAAGTATAAATAGTGTCTAAAAACATTTTATTTTTAATGTGCTCTCTCAAGAATTTTCTGTGATTCATTCATAGAGAAATACTTCACTGAATAGAATTTTCCCCAATGTATGTTGCAGCTTGTTAACAAACTAGAAGTACTTCCTATGAAATGGCAAGTGATGTATTTCACATTTTCAGTTTATATTTTTAAGTATCTCTGAGGTTCAGGAGATAATGACACTTTATTTTCTTTTAGACTTATCTATTATCAATTTTTCCTTCATAAAACTATGTCAAAAATAAAAAGTTATACTCAAAGAAAGAATATTAAGATAGCAAGATCATATCCAGAACTGTGTTCACTAGAAGGGAGAGGGAATTGGTCCCTGAAAAGAATTGTGTGAATGATTGTGAAAAATTTATTTCTGTCTCTCTACTGTTTACAAAAAAAATGAGACTACATTTGAGAATAAATTGAGATTTATTCTCAAAATCGAATAGATACAGATTTATTAAGCAAAATGTTGTAACATAGCTCACTATGAAACATAGGGCTAAAAATGAGAGTGACAGAGAATTACTCAAAATGACAGTATAGCAAATAAATAAAGATAAAACTTATAAAGAAAATGAGTTATCAAAAAAGGGGGGTCCTCCCTTTTTGTAGCATTTTTTTCCCCAGATAATATTTCTACAAAGCAAAGCAATCGATCTGACCAACATGTGTATTGCTATTTCACTGTGTAGATTGTGTAGGTTTCCTAAGATAGCATGCACAATCATGTAATTGTAACATAAGCATGTATTTTGACTGCAGTCATGGAGAACATTCTCCTCGAATCTAAACCTCATCAAAATGCCTTTCCCCTTCCTGTTTCTGAGTACAAGGAATTCTGTTACATTTAGCTCAACAAAGCTATTCACCACAAAATGCTAATGGCCTGGGATACATATAGTTTAATAATATCTACTGAACTCCAATAGAAAGCTGTACTTTACATTTTATGTCAGATCTTTTAAATTCAAGATTATCTATTATAAGGAGATGAACAATTAGTCCTGACTGTATCTCTTTGTTATGTAGATTTGCCTGCACAAGGATGAAATGAGACTCTCTAGAACGCCAAAAAGCAGACTTTTGGTCTTGAGAAGGTTCACCACAAATACTCTTCATTAATAAAGATTAATAATCTTGAAAGTACTATTAGTATTCTTATTATTTTTAATAATAATTTATGCTGTGATATGGCTTGCTACTATTTTATGTTACTTCCCTCTTATATTAACATAGAGGGTGATAATAATATTGATATAGAAAAGATCCTGCTCTGCCTGAGACATCATTGATTTGTCTGTTACCTATACAAAGAAAGGGAAATTAATCAATTGAAGGGGTAAGACAGAATCCTAATTTCCCAATGTATCTGAATAAAATTGTTAACCTATAACTGTACTGAAAAAGTTGAAGATTTCTATTGAAAAAAAAACCTGTCAGTGTCATGAAACAAGCATCCCCAACCCTCAAGTTGCCAATCTCAATGAATTCAGCAGAATTAATAATGGTGCTGAAATTACAAAATTATATACCTTCGAGAATTAAATGTGGCATCTAAATGTTGTCAGTTCACATGTCCAAGGAAGAAAAAAGAAAATGATATTCTTCTTATCTACCCATGATGTTCATAGAAATCAGAAAGCTGCTGCTTCAAAGATGGCAATTTAATGCCAGAATATAGCAAAAAGCTAAGCAAAAAAGTTACTTTAGGTTTAGGCATAATCTATAGCTTATTGGAACTTATCTCCCTTACAGTCAAAAACTTAATACATTCTTCCTTGACCTGGCACTTTATAGATGTGATTTCACAACACCCAAAAGACAGAAAAGGCCTATAGAAGTGAAGGAAATCTTCATGTATATAGGGTATATTAAAAATGTCTAAAATTTTATATACATATATAAAATTAATGTTTTACATAAAATTATCTTTTAGCAGAAATTAGCAAGGTTTTCAAAAAGATTGAAGCCTAGTCTAAATGGATTTAGTATTAAATACCTGCATTAGAAATGAAACTTTAATATGCTATTTTCTTAGTCACAGTTATCCATTTCTTTATATCTTATTCCTTTAAATAAAATGGCAATGTCCCATGTTTATCCTTTTGTCTAGTCAAAATCATCCCTAGCTAAGTCTATTTCATTCTACATGGTTCCTTATACAGACAGGTGAATGACAAATTTTAGTCTTTTGAAAATGTGACTGACATGGTTACAAAAACAGGCAGAGAAAAATGGGGATGTCAATCACTGCTTTGTACATGTTTGGTACTTGGAAAAAGATATATAGAATCTTCCAATTTGAATAAAAAAATTGTTAATCATGCATATTTCCCCTCAAATTAGTTGAGCCAATTTAGGAAACATATATATGTTTAAAGTGAGAAAAATATCATAATGCATATTCAAATTAATGCATGAATAGCTGATTTATGAATACCTGTTTATGACTTTAGAAAGACTTTGAACAGTAAAGTCATGGTGAAGAAATATTAAGCTTTTGAACTCTGAGTATGCAGGGTTCAAAAATGCAAACATTGCTAATTATTCATTTTATTTGTTGGAGAACTCAGGACTTATACCTAGTAATATACTGATCCTGCAGCTGTGATCAGACATAATATAGATCACAGGTCTTTGCCAAGATCAAATGCAAAAGTATTGCATAGCTCAGTACTGAGAATCTATTCTAAAAGCTCAGCTGGCAGCACATTTCATACTATCTATTTTAAAGGGGACACTTCAAGAAAAGCAAGCAATGTGAGTTGATTACAGAAAATTCTCGCAGCTTATCAGCAAGTGTCAATTTGCTTAGCATAGCACTATAACCTCCCTTCTGTTTACTGCATGGTGACAAAATACTTTGGGTTGCACTTAATTTCTTACAAATCTCTGAAAACATTGAGCTGACAGTCTCACACAAAAAACCTGAGCAAGAATTATGGCTTCCCACTAATTTCCCAATTCTTCTTTGTAGATCATACAACAGAATATTCCTCACTTATAGGAAAGGTGTTCTAGAAATTTTAAAAAGTTTTCTTCAGATGAGTACATCATTCTCAGTGCTAGATATTCTCAAGATAGTAGTGTAACACTTTAGCTAAAGCAAAATAAAAGTGCTATATGAAACATGCTGTTCTCATAACCAACTTCCTAGTCCAAATCAAGGGGAACTCATATTAGAGAAACAGAAAACCATCAAAGAGCTACCTCCTGAAATTCAAGTTCAACTTTGGATTTAATATTTAATTAAAGAAATATGTAGCCACAACTTCAGGAGTTCCTTTCTCAATGCTGTGTATCACTGCATATCAATCAGCTGCACTAAATTTTTGCTAAAACACTAAGCTACTGAGAATGCAAAATATTCCCCTTTTACCTTTTAAATACATGACTTCCTTTCCTACATATCAAAGTGGTAGACAATAATTTTATTATATTGTATCCTTTGGCTCCAAGAGAGTTCCCCTTGTTGGAGCACTCTAATCCACTTATTTTGTCTAATTGTCAGCCGCAGATATTTAAAGTTGTTTTTTTTTTAAATGAATTTCCTAGCTCCAGCATATTCCTGAAATAAATGCAACCAACCATCTTCAGCTGACGAAAGGCTTTATCACATCTAAACGCTGAACTGCTCCCAGGCTTCAGAAGGCTTTTTTTTTTCACGCACACTTATTACGAATACCAGATCTTCTCTTCGTGTTTCGGTGGGGATATTATCCCCAATACTGGGAATATGGCAGGAAGGGAAAAATAATATACTCAAGAGAAATCCAGAGCTCTGCAAAGAAAGCAGCGTTTTTTCTCTGTAAAAGCTCTGGAAAGTGGGAAGGTGGAAGAGTTTACAGACAGCGCAGCGAATCCTTAACAGAGCAGCGACACCCGGTAGTGCCTTATGGCATTAAGTTTGGTTCTAACTTCCCACGCTTCGCCACCCCTGCGACAGCGGTTTCTTTGAAGGTGGAAGGGCGGGGGTGGCACGGGGACTGGCCTTCGTTCCCTCTGCAGACAGATCAATCCAGCTACAGTACCACCGGCAAAGAAAGAAAAACAGCTTTCCCGAGACAATCGATGTCTCCTTTGGTCTCAAGGGAGAGAGAAATGCCTCCACTGTCCTTCTCGAGGGCGAAGTCTAGGCGCAGCCACAGAAAGGAAGGTGAGAGCTTAAAACCCTCTCCCAGGTTACCGCTGACGTCCGTCGCGAAAGAAGGAAGTCGGAGTGGAAAGTGACTTACCAAAATACATTATGTTTCTCATTAATTGGGCACTCCAGCTTCCACCGCAGGGTGTTGCTCAGCATTAGCTCCCGCACCAAGCTGCTGCTGCCGCGCGAAGCAGAGCGAGTCTGTCTCATCCTACATGATGTGGAAATTTCCAAGCCTAACGAGAGCGAGCGGCGTGAGCCTCCTTGGCTCAGGGCTTGAAAAACAGGCTTTTCCCCGATACAATCCAGCTCTAGTTTAGCGCCGACTCCCGTTGCATGCTGCACTGCCCAGTCGTAGTGTAATCTGACTCCTCCTTGTGATGTCCTTGCTATGACATCAGGACGGGGAGTACTACTAATAGAGCGCGCGCTATTTGGACGCCGCTCTTTCTCTGAGGATCGGGGAAGGTGGGAACTGAGACTAAAGGGGGAAGCCGATGCTCCTAATTAAACTACTACGTTACCCACATGTTCTCCCCGCCAAACCCCACAACTAGCATCAAGTATGGCCACGGACACAATACCTTCCGTTTCACAAGGGGGAGCAACTTTAGCTGTTCTTCACCATAGAGAAGACCAAGTTCAAAGAGCAGCGTTCTGGCCAAGCCAATGATAGCCTTGAGGGGAAGCCTGCAAGCAGAGATGCATATTAGGGAACAAGGCTTGAGAATGGCACCTGCCAGCAAGGTGCTTCTCTCTTACAGTCAGAAACTTAACACGTTCTTCATTGACCTGGCACTTTAATAGATGTGATTTCATAACACCCATTATTTAAAATCTATCTAGTTCAGGTTGGGGCAAAGTTGTTCAAGAAAAAAATCAAGCAGACAGGGAAGGTACATAAATTCTAAAAATAAAAGAAAGTGGGGTAAAAGTACCATGGCATCCTACACATTTTGGAATTTCCCTACCTTCCCTCAAGGCTGCAGAATCACAGCTACTATAAGACAATGGAGACCAATAACTAATTCAAACACACATGTAAATATGTTTACTCTTTTCCAGGATACTTTATCCTATTTTCAACAAGCCTTGTCAAACAAAGTATGCTTACTCACTCTTAAGAAATTTAGGGTTCCTCTCCTAAGTAATTTGTCTTTTGCATAAGCAAAAAGACATCCATAAGCAATCTTATATATGGCTGTTGTTATTTAGCTAAATAAAAGTCTACATTCAGAAAAACTCCATTCTTTATCTGGAGGATAATTAAATTTCATAGGATACCTTTGAGATCTTTAGCATGTTCACAGAAAATATATCATTTAAAATCCTTGAAATAGATATTTTCTCCCCTCCCAGTTCTGTTTCTATGTGACATAAACAATATTGATAGCACAGTAATCACCAAAGCCCATGGTCCTGTCACAAACTTTTGAACAGGATATTATGAATAGATTCCTATTACCGTTTTCAGTCCATGTGTTTGCAATTAATAAAAAGAGGAGAGAAAGCTTTATCGTGATAAAAAAAGGATTTGAACCTTTTATCACAAGGCTACTGACATACCCAGGTGACATTACTAGGAGATTATTATTTTGTTATCTTGTCTAGAAGACAAATGCAATGTATCCAGATAGTTCACACATGATCTGAGACATTATTACAATTGGCATCTGAGTTACCGAGATCAGAGACACAATTATTAACATGCATTTTTAAGAAGAGATGCTCTAGGTCAAATTTTGATGGAAACTAATAAGATTGCACATGGAAGACTATGTTGCCTGTGGGTCTGCAGACATTGTTTTACAATAAAATCAATATAAAGTCTTTGAGTAGCAATGATCATTTTAGATAATGAAAAAAAAAAAAACAAGAGAAGGGAAATATACCGAAATATTTTTATCTATTTAGATAGGATTTACTACTTCAGCTTCATTTTTCTAATTACTTCATTTATATCAATTAGGCTTAAAGAGATAAATAAACAAAATAAAAGCAATTACTACTAATTAATATAATCCTATTAGTTGATAAAATAGAACAGAAGAAAAGGGTCTAAATAGCCTTTGCATCAAAAAGATGACAAATGTAATACACTTAAAGCTTGTGAATTAAGCCTTGCTTAAAGATACTTTCTTGTTTAACTCAATAGTGAATGTAATATATGCATCAAACAAGAACAATACATGATTTTCATATTCAGTAGGAAAAATAAATGTACAATAGTTTTAGGAGATCATTTAATTGATTGTACCAAAATATTTAGGAATAGAATAGAGAAGTTGATATGGCATCCATTACTTTATTCATCAAATAAGATATTTTAAAAAATGATTTCAAACACTAGTGAAGCAGTGGTACCATCTCGGTATAAAATTGTGAATGCTGTGAGTTTCTTGGTGATAAATGGTGAAGTAAGATGTCTCTGAATGAGTAGGTGCTCATTCCTGCTTGTGCTCTGGACAACTGCTCCTCACAAGTAGATTACAAGACAGCAATTTCCTATAGGCTTGATTTCCAAGAGATAAAGGGAACCATCATGTCCTTAACTGCTTCAAAGCCTTTTAAAGAACACCAAACTCACTCACTTTTTAATTACTTTAAATTATTACTTAATTATTTTTTGATAAGCTAGGTCTGGCATCAAAATTGCCAAAAAAAATCCAGTAAGGTTCAGATATCCTACATACTTACAACATAACAGATATACCCTAGAATAAGCTATCCTAAATCTCTTCCTCTTTCCACTATTCCATGCCAGACTGTAGTGTGTCATGTTTCATTCCCTTCCTTGGAGTGTGGTCTTCCTTTATACATCTCCTTGTAGACACATTCTAGCACAGCAACTGATATGGTGTAATAAAGTTGAATAAAATGCTTCAAACAAATCTGCATTTGTAAAACTATCAGTGATTCCTGAAGAATAGAAAAACAAAAGAAATCTTAAAGGAATGTAATCTTGAAGCTAAAATGCTCAGATTTTGGAATATTAAACTACCTCATGCTCTAGCACCTGTTCCATAGAGCAGTCCTGCCTGAAGTTTCAAAGGTGATGGTTTTTTGCAGTCCAAGAAAATTCTGGATCCAACTGAGTGGCCCATAACTAGTTTATGATAGCCATACATCAACTTGCTGACTTGCTCATTGAAATAAAAAGCCAGCTGAACAGCATGCTGTTTAACAGATGTGTTGTGTACTTCTCTGTATTTTCGACAAAGCACAGGAGTTTTATCACTATTTTTTTTCTATTCTCATTGGACAAAATTTAAAATAATTACTAAATGTGATGCTTTGCTTTGTTTTTACACTTGAATCAGAAGTGTCAGTTCCAGAACTCTGCATTATTTGTCACCATGAACACCACTTAACTGCAGCACTACCCAAAGGAACTCTGCACAGTCGCCTGTGAATACAACTGGAGAAACTTAATTAATCTTCCTGTCACTTCCATGATGCTTTTCATTAGTTTGGCTTCTATCTGATCAACTGGCCCTTTCTCTGTTAGAAATAACTTTCCAGAATCTGTTCCAGAAGTGCTTCCAAAAAGTTAACAAAGATTCAAAAAAGTGTTTTTGCAAGTTTTAGTCTTTGCAGACTTAATCAATTCAATGTTAGTTCATACATAGGCTTCAAAATATTTGAGGCTTCAGCAAGAGATTGGAGAACTTTTAAAGTGAGTAACATTGAAAGATGCAAGGAATTTTTATTGCTTATTGTTTTTATTTTAAGGTAATCTGGGTGCATTCCTCTTCACTTAATTATGTGTTATATGTTTTTCCCAAAAGCAGATAAAGTTACTGCTTACGAAAGATTATCAAAATTTATAAAAACAAAATGAATTTATCTACTATGAGAAAAAAATATGTAAAATCCACATTGAAGTAATATTGTGTCAGTTTGTATAATGACTCCTGCTTTGAGGATGAAAGTACGAGCAAAAAATGATTGTCCAAATTTGAATTGAGCTATTAAAATTGTTTCCATATTTAGTGCTGTATAAAAATTCATTGGCATAAGGAAAAGAAAAAAGGTGTAAAATGTTGCCCACCTTATCAATTCTACTTAATATCCTAATAACATATATCGGGGGAAAAGATTTATTATTAATTATAAAATGCATAGAGATGTCCTTGCCACATAAGCAAAATGAGATAGAGAAAATCTCTTGACTTCATATTTGTGTAAGCAAGTAAGAGAATAATCATATCATTTGTCTCTTAATTTTATTTACATGGCAGTAATATCACTATATATTTTGATAATATATAATATACACCTGCATTATTTTACACGAGGCAAGTATTTGGCAGTCTGTCAGTTATGACCTTCATTGTACCTTATAGCACCAGAGGACTTCAAAATCATTAATGTATTTTAAGTTTTCCTATGCTCCTCTAAGGCAGGCAAACATTATCTCTGTAGGACAGATCACTGTCCAGTATATATTGCAGATTAGAAACAGTGGTAGGTTGTATTATCATTTAACTCTCCCAAGTGCTTCATAAGTGCTTTCACATAGAAAAATATCATATTTATTACTATAAACTTCAGATGTATGAATCGTCATTGCTGCTAATATTACTTATAAGTTATTTATTCGATATGAAATGTCATTTATAAAACAGATAAGCTATTTGATATGTGCAGATTTATGTGCAGATTTCAAAGTGATCAAAAGTGTAATCCTATCTCTAGTCTTCTGGAAGCAAATATCTCCAAATTGATTACAAAATATTGTAAACAGGCATGCATAGGATTATTAACCTAATAATATAGGATTTTTAAATAGCTATCTGGGTATAAAGATAGGCTTCTGTTTTAAGACAGCCTATTTTCTTCTAGATATGTTGGATTAAAGTTGCCATCATTCTGAACCATCGTGAACAACACTTATTTGGAATATAATTATGAAAGGCACACAAGTTGGAGGACATTGCCTTCAGATCAGGCAAAACAAATCATTCTCCAAATAACTGAATTATTTGAATTGCAGATGGTGACCAAACAGAAGAGTTCTACAGTGGTGACAACCCAGCCACAAAATATTCTCCTGTTTTTAAGTCATTCCCAAGACTAGGCAAAAACTATTCTTATTTTCCCAGAGCTTTAGTATTCAGCATGTAGCTTTCATATTGCTTGGTGATTGTTTTAAATGTGTTGTTTCTTTAACACTATATTTTGTATTATATGATTTCATATTCTTTTAATGTATTAACTTTATTTTAAGGTTTATAAATTTTTATTTAAGCTTTTCTGGGCAGCTGTTGAAAGATGTTCAACCAAATGAAAAATCCTATGTGAAATTAGTTTACTGAATGAAATATCATGCATTTCTATTTATAAGAAAACCCAATGAGTTCTACAAGGCTATATTATAATAGAATTATAATTGAATTGCAATCTTGTACATTATTGTTTGAGTCTATTATTGCAGAAGCAATATTCAAACTTAGAGAGTATAAATTGAGTATTTAAAAGTGTATAAGTTTGAGTCTTCTTTCCACAGTGAAAATAGTTGGAAGTTGTAGTAGTAGTAGAGGTGGTGATGGTGATGGTGGCTCTTGTATACCTTTCTCAAAGTCAAATCTAATTTTCTTTATACTTCACTCTCCATCAGAGGGCAATGGATGCAGTCTTACTGTCCCCTTCTTCATTTGCTCAATGGGACGAGCACCTTACTAAAGTTGATCTTGCAGAGAAGGGTCTGATGGAGCTGGAAATGCCCTGTCCTATTGTATAGTACTAGAGAAATCTAATATCAGGGAGAGCTTCTTTCTCCTGGAATTCATTGTCTTTTTATAGTGGTAACAGGCCACATGGAGAGAACTCATGCTGAAACTTCTGGTGGAACGATATAATGCAGTATCTGAATATCTCTCAGGTTAACTTTTCCAGTGGATAAAATTTTCATCTGCATCTAGAATCCAGGATATAGTCCACAGAAGGCAAATTCAATAGGATTAAATCAATTACACTGCTAAGTTCCATTCCTGTTACAGATAAACCCCAGAAACAATCAATTAAATTTCCATCTCAAGCTTGAATCTTCACTAAAAAGGATTCAAGGAACAGACTTCATTTAGAGTTTTCTGCATCTTTAGCCCCACCAGATTCTCAATGAAGGTCAGTGTCAGCAAGAAGTCAGTGCTTTTTCCTATTTCTTTCATTTTCAGGACATTGTTTGGCTTATTATGGAGAATAATAATAACTCCAATTTCAATTTAAAATAAAAGCAGGTTTCTAGCTTAGAAAGTGCAACAGCTCCTGAATTATTATTTTATTATAATTATTGCCACCTGTTTAAATTAATAACTCTGGGCAATTCACAAATTACATAAATAATAAATACAAACTAATACAAATATCTTATATAAAACACTTCAAAATATAATTAAGAACAATAATCACTATAGCTAAATATATGTATATTTAGTTATATAGTAGATATAACTACAAAATATCTCATAATGCCAACAAACATATTGGGATCTACTAATGTCCTATCCTAATGACTGAGAAAAGAGGAGGGCAACACAGCTTTTGTAATAACCTTAATAGGTTAAGGTCACCTGGATCTCACAGGGGAAAGGGTTCCAAAAGGCAGGTACAACAACACAGAGGGCAAGATATCATTTGTTTTACAAAAGAGATCAAGAGTCTACCTACCTTGCTGGATCTGATAATACAGACTGGAATCACTGGGAATAGGTGGCCCCACAAAAAATCTGGGTCTGTGCTGTACAGGACTTCAAATAAGCAGTACCTTGTGTTGCCCCTGGGATACTGGGTTCTAGTAAGCTTGTTCAACAACAGTATCTAATGAAAAACCCAATGCATCCAAAATTGCATATATCACTGCATTTTGGAGTAGTTGAAGCTTCCAAAGCCATTTCAAAGATATCACCATAAATATAATAAAACAATCATGAAATGACTAAGGCATGAATGATCATGAACAGAGCCATCTAGAACCTCATCTACAAGGTGAATTTGTGCAAAGGCCTTTAAAGTCACAGCTACTATGTTCTCCTTGAACAGGAGTCATGAGTTCAAGAAAATCCTCACAAACTCTGTCCTATTCCAGTTCACATATATAACACCACACAAGAAGAGATATATTTCACACAAACAACTTTCATCATCATTGTCCAGGTCCCAACTCTGTTTTTACAGTCCTTAGAGTCAGTTTCAAGCAACATCTTCAAAAAACACTAACAGGAGATAGCAAAAGCAATGGGAGCAAGATAAACTGCAATCTCTTTTGTTCCTAAGGCACAAAGATAATTCTAGCAAGACAAATTAAGAACTCTGGGCAGGATGACAGCAAGGAAAATCAATAAACTTCGGGCAGGACAGCAGCAAGATGATATAATGAAGTCTAAGCAAGATGACAGCAACCACTGACAAAGCCCAATGAAAACAACTATAATTCTCCAGACTCCAGGTATGGGGAAGGCAACTTGGCTTTGATATGGACCTCCAATGGACCTTGTGTTGTCTCCTTGGTCCAAAGGCCCAATGGAGACAACATAACTTGGGTGAAAAGCATGACAATGGCAACCTGACTTCAGTGGATGTAAGACAGGATAACAGCAACACGGCCTCCATGAGTTCAAGGCAATGAGACTGTCAGGTCCACATTGTGTCCTGCCATTCTGTTGGAAGTGGGGAGGAGGATGGCTTGCTGGCATTTTTTGCATGCTTTTGTTTTTGCTGTAACTTCTTGGGAATTAGAGAGGGGGACTGTCTTTGGAGACAGCAGACTCCCTCCCAACAAGTTCCAGACTGGTTTCCAAGCCATCATGTCTTGAGAGTGAACCGTTATCTACCTAGCACCTTTGACTTCTCAGAACAACCTTGCTGCATCAATGCATCCACTTCAATTTGGGGATAAAAGAACTGCTTTATACTTTGCACAGGCTTTTTCTGATTTTGCCTGACTTTACTGCACCCACAGTCTTTCAGTAAGTTTTTTTTTAATTCAACTCAATTCAATGGAATCAAAGAGTCTTACTTTCCTGAGGGACCAGCTGGGGTAGGTCCTTACAGAGACACAAGCATTTACAAATGAAAGGATTATGAATAGTTGTATCCAACAGCTACCAGTTCCAAATGCCCAGGTAAGAAGAGCGGCAACTCTTCTTCTGCACTGATTGGCTGCAACTGAGTCTTTTCTTCAGCCTAGGCAGCTGGCTGTTCATCTGACTGTCATCTTCCTGGACATTCCTGGCATGGCTTTGCTTTGACCATTCAATTCTGCCACAGAGTCCTCCATGTCTCTATGGTGTTTCCCATAGTTCCTCTCAGATGTCTCCAGAGCATATCCCAAAACCAGAGCAACTAGGTTTGAGTCTCCATAGATATCCTCACATCTGACATAGGACAAGAATCATGTGACTGTCATTTGCACAACTGTCACACAGACAACATAATCAGTGATCTACACACCATGTAGCTTCGTGTAAATATTCAATGGGATTCAAGATGGTCAAGTATTTAGGCACCCCATATATCAAAGAACTAGACTTTCCCCCCTGCCACTAGTACTGAATGGAGGAACTGGGCCTTTGAGAAAAGAGAGCCACTGCAAAATTATACCCCATTTTTAAATAGGCATGCATAAGCACACCTGTCTGTCTATGGACAGCCTACCATCCCTGTCCTTTTGTTACTTTTATATTTTATATTTTTATTTTTCTTATATGTATCCATGTATTCATAACTATGTTTTTACTTATACCTATTATCTTGTAAGCAGTTGACAAATAAATAAATAAATAAATAAATAAATAAATAAATAAATAAATAAATAAATAAATAAATAAATAAATAAATATCCCTGAGTTAGTCTAGAATATGATGAATGGTTTGAAAACTACTGAAAGATCCAGCAGAACCAGGATGGCTGTACTAACCTAATTAAGAGCCTTCAGAAATTATTCCAAGTATATATGATGATGCTCAGTTCTATAATCTATCTGAAATTCAATTGGATTACTATATTTTTTATAAAGACACTATAAGACATAGTTCCCCCCCCAAAAAAAGTGGGTGGAAATGTTGTGTGTCTTACAGAGTGAATATTGTGGTGGTGGGGGTTGGTTTGCTGCTGCTGGGGGATGCTGGAGCCTTTGTTACTGAGCAGCTCATTGGCAGTTAGATCGACCTCTTGGAATACCAGCAATCAGCTATTTTAGATGGCAGAAATCTCCATCTCCACAACCTTTTGCTGCTGCCACTGATTGCCACCACCGTTGATTGCTACTGATTGGAGATGAATGGCAGCGATTAATGGTGGTGGCTAATGGTGGTGGTGGCAAAGGCCGCAGTGGCAAACAGAGAGGCGAATTGCAGTGGCAGCAAACAGTGGCAGTGGCCAGTGTGAGAGGCGAACAGTGGCAATTGGCAGCAGCGGTGATCCCCACTGCCTAGAACAGCTGATTGGCAATATTCCAGGAGGCTGATCCAACCGCCAATCAGCTGCTTGGCAGCGAAGGCTCCAGCATACCCTGGCAGCAATAGCAGCTCAGCTCAGTTGACTGATAGTGGGTGCAATGGAGCAGAGTCCTGATGAGTCATGTGCTAGGGCTGCAACAATGTGCTGAATATTGGATGGATGCTGGTAGGCAGAGGCAGATTTTTTCCTTGTTTTTCTCCTCTAAAGTTAATGTGCTCTTATGTTCCAGTGCATCTTATAGAGTGAAAAATACAGTATTTGGAAAGGGTCCAAATAATCTGCTTCCTACCAGCCTGCTGGAGCTGGAAACCTACTCTTTTCAACAATCTTCCCTCAAACCTGAAGAAATTGGATGAATTTTCTACCGAATGAATTAATAAAAACATGATAGGAACATGAATTTCTGTTGCATTCAAAGGTGGCTACTTGAGAAAGGGAGAAACAATCTGTCCTTCAAAGTAAAGGAAATTGTCCCCCTCCAAAAAGAATCATTTGAATCCAATTACATGCATCTAACCAGCAGGGACTAACATTAGATCTTAAATTCCAATGGCAGCTTCCTGGGATCCTATATGACATTAAATTCTCTGAATACAAATCCTGTGCTTTAAGTGAGAGAGTTTTTTTCTCCCATGTGGGTATTCTGCATAATTTAGTTACTTGAGTTTTTCTGGCACTTTTTCTGACTGTACAAGTGTAATTTCTGTGTAGGAAATTTGTCTTTCATCAAAGGGTATTCTCACTACAGCAAAGAAAACATGTTTGAGAGCAACAAATGATGTAATTTCAATTGATATAGGAGGTTTTTTTGTTCTAATTCTCTCCCTGCCATTTATATAACTTTATCAGACTAACTTCTTTGGTAATTAGCTATCCCAAGTGTACTAGTCCAAGTTGTGTGTCTAATTGTACTTGGCCAAATAAAGTATTCAATTCAATCCAATCTGTGCAATCATTAGAAAAGATGCTTGACTTGAGTCTAAGCTCATGCTATAGTGTAATTGGCCATAAGGACCAGATAACAAGGCCTAGATATAGTACAGATTATAATAGCATGTTGCCATCCCAATAACACTACCATGCAATCTCCTTTTCAAAAGAAAGGGAGAGATTTATGGTTAATGCAGAACTGAGGTAGCAGAACAAGGTTTATGGCATCAGCAATCAGCAAAGTAGCCTTGATTGGTTGAAAGTTCTACATGTTCATTAATTAGAACTGGAAACCAGAAGAATGTGAGTGCTAGTCCCACTTTAGGCATAAAAGAAGTCTGGATTACTGATGCCAAAGTTACTGACATGTCTACTCTCTCTCTTTACAAGGTTGTTATTGTAGATAAAATAGATAAGGAAAGAGTATTATGTATGTTCGGTGCCTTGAGTTACTAATAAAATAATAGTGAGATAAAAATCTTATCAATAGATAAAAAAGACAAATATTTGGTGGTTCCCTGTGACTGCTATGGACTTAGAAGTACTGAACACACTATCCATATAGCTCTAGAAATAGGCCAGATAGACCTATCAATCATGCTGCATTATAACTATAAATTTAGGGATTTGGGCTATTAAAGTGTGGTTGATATAATCGGAAGTCAAACGTACCATTTAAATCAGAATTCTTCTACTGTTTATTGGCATATAAACTTTATAAGCAAGCAAATGAACAAATAAATTTAATAGATTTCCCAGTGGAATATGGTCCATAAAATGGAACTACATCTTTGACCCAAACAAACTCTTTACTTTTGGTTTCAGCCCAGATTTCACTAGAGGTAAATCTCCATTATATCTGTAGTGCAGAAATTTTATGGCATACAAGTTCAATTTGCTTTTTTTAAGATTATGGAGCATAATTGAACAGGTTCCTATATTGCTCCTATATTGTTTAAGCCATAAATAAAAGGTATTTAATGATGAAATTTACAAAATAAAAAAGAATAATAATTGTCCATGCACCTTTGTAATAAAAACTGGTGTGTTATTCAAATAATCAGCATTTCCAGATTTATAACTTCATTAAAACATGTTGGCAATAATATATTTGAGGTGACGGAGAAAGAATTTTTCAGCTTTGAATTTAATTTATGTAAACTAGAGAATGTCTATAATACATTTTGAGTGAACAGCTTATCATAGCAATTGTTAAGTTCTGCTTTGCTTAAAATAATTGCATTTGATAAGTCTGCATTGCTACACATAGCATTTATTTGTCTTACTCAGAAACCTATTTTTAACATTTCATATTACCATTACTTTGGATAAAGCTTGAATGGTAGGTAACATTTTATGGATATGGTGCTTAAAGTTTTAAAAAAAATCTTTTTGAAAGAATGCAGACTAGAAAACCAGATAGTAAAATCTAAGACATGTTTGTGACACTTTGGCTGTTTGCTTTATGCCAAATTGCTTGATAATGATACTGAAATTGTTTGAAATTCAAAAATATATTTCCAAGAGAAGAATTCTACATAGTTTTTTAATGAAAATACAAGTTTGGATCTCATTTACATTTAGAATACTCAATCTTTTTATTAAAAAAATTTGTTTTTGTTTTTTAATTTGGAATTTATTAGAGATTTGCTAAAACTTTATTCCCCCCCATTTCTGTATAAGTTATTATATTTTGTAGCAATGAACTTTGTCCCCACTTTGTCCTTACTTAAGCCCATGTCACACTGCCCAACGGATGCAAAAAGGACACAGCGGACGAGCAAAATGTTCCATCCGTTGTTAATCTGGGCTCTCAAAGGGGCAAAAATTTGCATAACCCGGAGGCAGATAACACGGACGTGGGGAGGACGCAGGGTGGATGCAGAGCGGAGGCGGAACGGAAGCTCAGCGGATGGAAGCGGATGGGAGCGGATGGCGCATCCGCAGGGCTTCCGGGGGGCCTATCAGCAAAGCGGACACGGAACGGATGAAGCGGATGCACAGCGGAAGCTTAGCGGATGCACAGCGGAAGCCGAACGGATTCCGAGCGTTAAATGCGAATGCGGGGGGATATGTATTGCGTAAGCCAGGCAGATATAAAGGGAAGCAGCTCGCACGTGGCCAGCATTCTGAGGAAAGACCTGCTGCTGGACACTTCGAGTTCCTTGCCTGCCCTGCCTGCATGCCTGCATGCCAGCCTTGCTGCCAGCTCTGTCCAGCCAGCCTTGGTGCCTGCCTGCCTGCCTGCCTTCCTGCCAGCCTTCCTGCCAGGCTTCCTGCAGCCTACCTGCCAGGCTTCCTGCCAGCCTCCCTGCCAGGCTTCCTGCCAGCCTACCTGCCAGGCCTTCCTGCAGCTTGGTGCCTGCCTGCCAGCCTTCGTGCCTGGCTTCCTGCAAAGCCTTGGTGCCAGCCATCCTGCCAGCTTTGGGTGCCTGCCAGCCTCCTGCCAGTCAGCAACCCCACACACATGGGGAGGAAGCGAAAGCCTCGCAACCTGCCGCCATCCTGGCAAGAGGGACAGGGCCAACCTCCCGCCCCCTCCCCCTGACTCTGCTTCCACTGGGGCTTCTGCTGAAGCTGCTCCTGGCAGTGGTGCTTCTGCTGGAGCTGGGGCTTCTGCTGGTGCTTACTCTGTTGAAGCTGCTCCTGGTCCTGCTCGTCCTGCTCGTGCTCCTGGACTTGCTCGTCCTGCTCGTGCTCCTGGTCTTGCTCATCCTGCTCGTCCTGCTCGTGCTCCTGGACTTGCTGGCGCTGCTGTTGCTTACTCTGCTGCTGCTGATCTGGTCCTGCTGCTGCTGCTGTCTGCTGCTGATCCTGCTGGTGCTGCGCTGGTGCTGCTGCTGCTGATCCTGCTGCTGCTGCTGCTGCTGCTGATGATGATGATTATGATCCTGCTGGTGAGGATGATGATGATGATGATGATCCTGCTGCTCCCTGCTGCTGTGGTGGTGGAGGAGCAGCCCCTACCACCTGGGAGCCCCTCTGATGAGGGCCCATCTGGTCCTGCCAAAGGGAGGAAAGAGGCGTATGCGGGGACGGGAGAGGAGGCAATACTACATTGAGGAGGCGCACGAGGATGAGGTCTGGAGTGGCTGAGAGAGAATGACTATCTGTGGCGGAAGGGACACCGGCTGTACAGGGACACCAAGTGGAAGCAGGCTGCTTGGAGAGAGAGGGCAGAGAGTATGGGTTACACTTCGAAGGTGCTCCTCGGCGCGTGGAAGAACATGCACACCTGGTACGGGAAGCTGCACCTGAAGAAATCTGCCAGGCCACTGTGAAGCTGACAGACAGAGAGACCTACGTCATCGCCAGGTGCAGCTTCCTGGAGGGTGAGATCCGCCACCAAGGAGCACCAGAAGCCCCTCTCACTACCCTCTCTCTCCGGCAGCCTGCTGAGACCAGTACTCTTCCAGCCGATGGTCAGTCCCTGTCTCCAGGCAGGTTTCTTGGAGCCGTGCCACGGCGGAGAACCCACGGACAGGTGTGGTAACCAGAGTGGAGTGCGTGGAGGACTCCCTGGTGCAGTGGGAGAAAGGAGACATTGAGTCCACAACAGTCCTAGCCGCATCCACCCCCCCAGCTCTGCCTCCACAAAAAAGGCAGAGAGCCGACTGCAGGAGGGACAGAGCCACACTGTCCTGCTGGAGATCAGGGACACCATCCGGACCAGCATAGATCTCCTCTCTCAGCTGGTTCACACTGACTCCTCCTCCTCCAACCGCAAAGCCCTTCCTCACCTATGTCAACCAGACCCTCAAGGACATGGCGGATCCCACAGTACCAGGTGGTGAAGGACCGGATCACGGAGCTGTTCACAACTCTTGAGACCCACAGGAACCTGCTCCCCCCCAGTCCAGGTTCTGCTCCTCCACCCCAGGTGATGTCCCTCCCGTTCCAAGGCTTCCCCCCCACACGCCCTCCCTACCAGGGCTACGGCTACCAGGAGGTCAGCAGTAGTCATCGGGTGACACCGTTGCCACCGGTCCCCACTGATGCCACCGATGCCAGCCCAGGACAAATGATGCCACGATGACAGCGATGCCACCCCACGCCAATGATGCCACCAACGCCAGTCCTCACCCAGCTGCAGTTCCAGACAGCGTCCACTACACTACTTCTTCCTCCACCCACACAGCCAAGCCGGCCTCAGTACTGGGGCTGACACCCCATGGCATGGAGGAAGGACCTTCTCAGCATCACGGGGCTGAGGCCAGCTGTCCGACACCTTCCTCAACACACCGTCCCCTGGCACTCCAGCAACCACCCACCACCACAGGCACTCCAGCCCACCCACCACCACAGCACCTGGATCCTTCACCCTGAGGACTGGGCACACATCCGAGTGACCAATAAGAGTGCCAAGAAACCAGGTAGCTGGCTACCTGTGGACTTTATTTGGACACTTGACTTGGGTCATTTTTGTTTTACAGCTTGTTGTTCAAAAAGGTTTATCTTTGATTCACACACTTGCTTCATTCTTTTTTTTCAATAAAGTTTTGGTGTTAACTTTTAGAAATGGTTTAAGCCTTAAAATGTTTGTGGGATGGGTTAAGATAGCAGTGGGGTGGGCAGGGATACCTTTGGATGGGTTAAGATAGCTGTCGATGGGTTAAGATAGCTGTGGGATAAATAAGCCTCCAGTGCAAGCATACGGTGGACTGTATGGTCCACCCTCCCAGGTGCCACACCTATGGCCCTTCATTATCAATAATAATGTAATCAATCATCCAACATGTGAACACAAACACAACTCTTTATTAAACGCCCTGTTCATTGTAGGCCCACCCAACATACATGGCTCAATCTCATCCGTGTGATGAGACAGGCTGAAGGAAGCATCCATTAAGCATCTACCATCCTGTCTTGCCACTCCACCGCTCCAGCTGGGGAGTTGCACCAGTGTTTCAGGAGGTTGCGCTGCTTCTTCCCTTCATGTGAGGCTCTGTTGGGGCCTTGCACATCCTCAGTGTCTATCAGGTTTTGCCCTTGCCTCCATTCCCCAGGCTCACGATGAGGTTGCCTTCCAGCCCCTCCTTGAGGTAACTGGCGTTGTATACCTGGGCATCTGAAGATGACCCATAGCCTGAAGCATCGATGTACATGAACTTGTAGTCAGCATCGACCATGGCGGAGAGGACGATGCTGAAGAAGCCCTTGTAGTTGAAATAAGTGGACCCTGACTTGGCTGGAGCTTTGCAGGCCACGTGCTTGCCATCTATGGCTCCAACGGTGTGGTGGGAAGTTCCATCTCTGATACCAACTGCTCTGCAACTTTCTTCCATCCTTCTTCAGTGGAGGGGCACTGGAGGAGCTCCTCCTTGTATTCTTCGATGATGGCCTGCACCACTTCTCTGACCACAATGCTGATGGTGTTTGTGTGGCACCCTCACAGCCATACTGCATGCTTGTGTAGGTGCGTCCCGGAGGCCAGGTGGCGCAGAGTCAGTGCGACCTTGAGCCCAGGGTCCAGGCTGGGCCGGAAGTTGGTGTTCTGCTTGGTCAACCTGGGTGTCAGCCATTGCACAAACTTCATCAAACATGGCTGGAGGCATCCTCATGAAGTTCTGGAATGCACGAGTGTCTTCGTTCCTGAGCTCCACCATCAGCTTGTTGGTACAGTCTGTACTCTGCTCTTCTGGCGATCCATCTTCGGACCCAGACGCTTCTTGGCCGCCTCCTTTTCTTCCCGTAGTAGAGTTCACAGAGCCTGTAGATGGCTTCGTACTGTTGCAGAAGGATGGCGGCTGCCAAAAAGGACTGTGTTACGATCCACAGTGGGTATGGACTGGCATGCTGTGGAAGAGAAGAGTCAGATGAAGGTTGCAGAGGTTCTGCACAGCTTTGGCTGCTGTTCTGAAAGTGAGATGCAGGTGAGTTGCTCCCCTTTTTTATAGGCAGTATAGGTGTCCTTTTGCAATCCTCTAGGCATCCTCTAGGCATCCTGTAGACATCCTTAATATCGAGATAGGTCCCTCTGTGAACGTTTTTTCCGTTTTAAATGCTTTGTTTCCACTTTGCATCCGTTCTGCATCCGTTCTGCATCTGTTCCACGTCTGTTCCTCTTCCTCCCTGCGTTCGAGCGGTTGCGAGTTGCGGATGCGCCAGCGGATGCCTAGCGGATATAGCGGATGCGTAATGGATGCAGAACGGATGCGTAGCGGATGCATAGCGGATGCAGAACAGATGAACTGGATACATTTTCCGTACATTTTCCGCGCAAAAGTTTTGGGCAGCCCAAAACTTTTGGAGTGGATGAAACATCAATAAACGGATGCTGGACAGATAGAGAAGAAGCAAAACGGAGGCAGTGAGTACATTGTGTTTTCCAAAGGATGGCAAGCTTTTTTGTCCGTTTTACATCCTATTTGCATCCGTTGGTTCGGTGTGACATGGGCTTTATATATCTTACATAGTTCAACATTTCATAGCCATCCAAGCAAGACTTGTCTCCATCTGCTTTTCAGTTCTTGAAATATATAGAAAAATAATTATTTTAGTAAATCTGGAGCTACCTCAGAGACCTTGAACACTATATTTTTTTTAATCAAATCATGTATCTCATCACTTTCTTTTAAATTTCTTAAATCATGTATCTCATCACTTCCTTTTAAATTTTCTTAAATTTTAGCAGGGTTAGGCAGCAGCCAAAACTTTTTTAAAAAATTACTGCTTGTTAAATCAATTTCTCTGATGGGAAACCATTTTTTACAGAGCAGTAATCTACTCAGTCCTAAAGGTTTTCTTTTTTTCCAGAAAAATCAAACAATTTCTGCAGTGGTACCTATCTTTAGTTAAATCCTTGCTACAAATAAGAAAAAAGTGCACCTTTGAAAAACAAGAAAAATGAAGGATTATTTGGGAAATTTTGATCAGCCAGCTGGATGTGGCCATGCTGAAAATAGCATCCACTTGAACAGATGCTCTGGTTCCAACAGCTGTCAAATATGAAGTATAGTTCAGCCAAAAAGCAAAAAAAAAAGTACATTTGGATTCTGCTATATACATGTCTAATGGCCAGAAATAGCTGATTATTTCAAAGAGAAGGAGAAAGTATCTGATTTCTTAGGAACAGTTCTATCTTTTAGAATGAGAACAAAACATATCAATCGTAAGCTGATGCATGAGGTGACTGGAAATATTTTACTGTAGTTGTGGTTTGTTCTCTTTTTGATATTTTTCTGTTGTAAAATTAACATTATTTAATCTTCTACAAAGTTCAAGCAAGTAAACAATAATTTTTTTCTTAATGAAAATTGTTATAGAGCGGTGGTAATTATCGAGGTGGACACGGAGCGAATAGTCAAGTAACTTTATTACAAGAATAAAGGGTTGCCGCAACTACCAGACTAACAGGCAGTCAGCTGGAGGCAACAGCTGATACCATTTGACAGCTCCTTTTGTAGCCAGCTGTCAAACAGCATCAACCAATGGGAGTGGTTTGCGCTCCTGCCAGAAGTGCGGACCGGACTGAAGACTGCATATGAACATAACACTCTTTTCCCCTGGCAAGGAGCATGCGTAGTCCTTCAAGTAGGCCGGGTGCCTGCGCAGGTGGCCGGATTG